>ML794048.1:123327-158857 GCA_009831015.1 Picea engelmannii
TCTAATTCTGTCTTCTTCCTGTGTTATTGTTTCTGAAGTTTTCATCACTTCTCTTTCTTCCTTCCATTCATTAATTCATCTTGTAATGGTTACAATTCAGTAATACTTATGTTGTAGCTAATTTAAAGCATTCCTTAAAGTGCAGTTTTTCCTTTGTTTTGTCGTGAGTAGAACAAGACCTACATCTTAATTGTTTTTCCTTATTTACAAGTTTTATTTGTTCATAGCTTTTCCTCTGTCTTGCTATGAGTGAGACAAGACCTGTGTTCATATATTTGAAGTTTGGTGTTATTTCTTCTATTGAAAGGAGGACCAGACTTATCAGAATTAAATACCTGGATTTTTCTTTTAGTTTTGTTCAGCCCCTATCTTTTATCCATCCTCATGATTTTAAAATGAATTAGACAAACGAGGTCATGCCTTTTCGTTTCTGGTCTATAAATGAGTGAAATGACTATTTTAGACCTAGTTCTAGAAGCCTCCTATGACTAATCAATCAACAAAATGTATTTCTTTTAAAATGTGCTAAGGCTTGGCTCTTTTACAGCCTAGATTCAACTCTTGTGACAACAATACCAAAGGATCAAGCAAGCTTTAGTTGCAACCCTTGTATTGGTCAGACCTGACTATTCTAAAGAGTTCCTTATCTTCTCTTTCTCTTCTGAGGAAACCATTGTTGTAGTTCTGCTGCAAAAAAATGAAGAAGGGCGTCAACAAACCATATCCTTTTTTATCAAATCCCTCTGAGATACCGAGATGAAGTATGGAATATTAGAAAATCAATATTATGCATTGGTTAATTATTTAAATTCCTTCAGGGTGTATGTGTTATAGTCTAGCATAACAGCCTATGTTCCTAGCAGTAGTGTCAAAGAGATTTTGGTCCAACCAGACCATGAAGGGAAGAGAGGGAGATGAATTGTCAAATTAATGGAGTATGAACTGCACATAAAACCCACCAGGATGATTAATGGACAGTGACTTTCCAAGCAGTTATCATTGTCAAACTATAAGGTGTTGGAATTACATCAAACCTTCACCCAATCAGATGCACCCATTACATAGTTTCGAAAGGACAACATTAAGGTATATGAAAACTATTCTTCTTCACCTTGGTACAGAGATGTTATTTACTTTATGAAGCATCTAGAATGTCCACCAGATTTGAAAAAGATGAGGGCCAGGTATCTCAAATTAAAAGCTGAAAAATTCTGCATTTTAAATCAGAACTTGTATTGGAGGGATCTTGCTAGCATCTTATTAAAATGTCTTGATGAATATGAATCTAAACAAGTCACAATAGATATGCACAGAGGTGTTTTTGGAGGAAACTAGCATTAGAAATCCACAACACTCAATATCCTAAGGGCATGGTACTACTATCCCACCCTTTTCTCTAATGTATTTACCACAGTAAGGGCATGCAATGAATGTCAGAAGTTTGTAGGTAAAAACAAATTACTCTCACTACCCCTATATCCTATCACTACCAGTGGTCCCTTTCAACAATGGGGATTATATTTAATAGGTGAGATAAATCCACCCTCCACTGGGAAACATAAGTGGATTCTCACTTCCATTGACTATTTTACCAAATGAATCGAGGCTACACCCACCAGGAATGCTACTGACAAGGTGATCATGAACTTGTTGGAGACAAATATATTTTCCAGGTTTGACTACCCTAGAAAGCTAATAACAGACAATTCCAAGGCATTCAAGTCCAAGTCCATGATTGACTTTTGTGGTAGCCATAACATTACCTTAACACATTCCACACCCTACTACCCTCAAGGAAATGGGTTGGATGAGTCATCAAACAAAACTCTGATCAGGATCATCAAGAAATTGTTGACTGAAAACAATAAATCCTAGGACTCTAAACTTAAGTATGCCTTGTGGGATGATAGTATCAGCACCAAGAGATATTTTAGAACCTCACCATTTCATCTAGTCTATAGGATAGATGATGTATTCCCTACTCAACTCGGTCTACCAATCCTAAAATTCGTACACGAAGAAATTGAGGAGCCAAATGACATCCAGAAGAGAATCTTTCAGATTATAGAGGTTCAAAAAAAGAGAGAATCATATAACTAAGGCATACCAAAGCAAGTTCAAATCAACCTTTGACAAGGAAACCAAAAAGGAGATATTTCAAGGAGACCTGGTCTTGAGGTGGGATGCTAGAAGGGTTGATAAGCCTAAGCATGGTAAGTTAGATAACCTTTGGTTTGGTCCTTATAAGGTGGTTAAGATTATGGAAAATAATACATTTTTTTTGCACAATCTAGATGGTATTGAGATCTTTGGAGGCCTAGTAAATGGATGCTTCCTAAAACATTATTTTTCTTGAAAATTTGAGGGAAGGTCCCTCTTGTACCATAGTTGTTTTTATTTTTCATTTGCATTTGATTAGTTAGTTTGTGTGTGAATAAAGACTCCATATCCCAACAAAGTCACTAGGGTGTAGCTACAGTTTTGAATTTCATAGATTCATGGCTGAGAGACAGTGACAAATATACATGGATGACAGACAAAAACAAAGGTAAGATAAGGAAGGTGGGAGCAATTTATTGAGTTCCAAGGCACTAATCTACTATTCTTAGCACCCCACAGGGGGGTGTTGTCCCCAGTTGGAGCCAATGTTGAGACCTAAGTCTAAACCCCTATCCCTCTTCTCTCATTACCCTATATATCCATCAAAAATCATTCCTTTTCTTATTGGTTAAGTTGGTTCCCCATTAGTAAATGACTCAGATTTTATCATTACCTCTCTTGATTGATTTTTTTCACCATATTTTTGTTTTCTTGAAGGGTAATTACATGTTATGGTTTGAGTCTGAAGCACTTGTCATCAAATTTTCCATTGGTTGAGCTCATAGCAAGTGTTATAGTGTCTTATATGCAGAACAAGGATGATTGCAAGAACCAATCTATTCTTGCAAATGTGGTTGGTGTGATAATTTTTAAATTATTCAATAATTTAATGTGTCATTTTAAATGTTTAATCATTTGAATGGTGCTTGCATACGTGCGTGAACATAAACAAGCACCTCCACACTAGATTACACATAGTTTCATCATTATACAACATTAGTCATGTCGTGAGAATTGTACTAGTTCATCATGGCTACTACATCTTGAACGTAGGGTTAAAAACTCACAAGTATTGATTTCAATATGAGGAGATTCACATTCACTACATAATCGATAACAGAACTACCTTGTACACCATGGTTCCTCCCTGAGAGTGATGGCAGTTGAACATGACCGAGCCACAGGGTATTGAGATTTTTGAGTCCATACCCGAAATCAAAGATATTTTCATGAAGGAGGAATGTTATGACTTCCTATGCACATTTGAAGGACACCACACATGCCTAGCTATGTTGTTCATGTAGACGTTCGATGGCTTCCAGACCCAACTTGGGGATACTTGGATTCATATTACAGAACACATCATTGGAGAAGCTTGTTCTCTCCCTGTCGGTGGCGAAAGATGGTTTAAGAAAGGTAAGCTACCTCCCAACCTCTGCAATAAATTACTAGTTCTCAAACACCAAGACCCTGATTGGAGCCAAGGAATCCCCGTGTCATGGATAAAGGAATATTGGAAAGGATCCCTAGCAGTAGTGCTTAGGTATATAACATGTGAGGGTTGATTCAACATTGTACATTGTTATCACCTTCATTTCCTTATGCATACAAGTGGAGATAAAGAGACAAAATTACCCTATTACTTGCTTAAACTCCTAACGAAAATGGCCAGGAGGGTTCAGGGTCACCCCGAATCTGCTCAGAGGAGCCTATACCATCAAGGCTTGATTAAATTGTTGGTGACTTTCTCTCTAGAAGAAATTTAAATGCCTTGGGGTTATTTCTTGAAATCTGCATGATTGAAAGAGTAGGAACATGTTCCTGATTCACAGTATGAGGGTGATGCAAGTAAGGATGAAACAGAGGTTAGGGTTTCTCCAAAACCTGGGAGATCAATGAATCTTGTCCAACCTGCAACAAGTAAGGGGAAATGCCCCAAAACAAGGAACACACCCTCGAAAGAAAACAAGATAGAAACCCTCGCGACGGAGTCCCCTCACATGCAGCTAAGGTCTTCTATGAAAAAGGGGAAGGAAAGAAAAAGTGGAAAAGTTTCTCACATGCACCCACCTACACTAGAAACACCATAGAGGTCTTTGTCATCCATCTATTCAAAGGAGGAGTAGAGAACCCCCATCGAGCAATGTTGGCACAAGGATATACCTAGGGTTCAACGCTACAACAACGCACCAAAAAATCACTAACTACCGACCCTTTCGGAAACACCTGCGAAGCAGATGAAGTCTCTCACCCAAGGTAGAGACAGGGGTGGTTGCAAGACTCAAGTGTCTGCAACCTTAGCTGGGACACATATTTGTGATTGTACTACTTAATAAAGCACTTAGCACCATAAGTTCCTCAATATATAGTCAATAACCACTTCGCTTATAAGATAGAACTTTGCAACATTAACACTAATCTAGTGTATTCAAGAACTTATCATAAGTAAATAGGTCAGATCTAGTATATCAAGCACTGAGCATATCCATGTATATCAGATCTATCCTTCTACCTATCATTAGCACTAAGCATAAGAATATGTATCTAAACATATCAGAGCACTTAGCATATAACATATGAACACATCAAGACAAAGCACAAAGCACATAACACAATGTTTACATGGTTCACCCCCACCCTGGGACTATGTCCACCAACTCTTATTATTTATTGTCTTCAATCAATCAGTTACAAACACAAATCCATAAAAACCCTTACTCCGCATAGGACAAAAGATCTGTGAAGCTCACTAGATCCTTCTTCTTTGTGCTACAACACTAAGTTCTCCACAATCCGCTACAAGGATCTACACTTAGCTTTGTAAGTCTCTCACAGTCATGCACAAAGCACTATCAGACTCTACTCGCACTTAGCATGCATTCACATCACATAGATGCACTATTCTCCTCTTCTTAAATTGTGTATCCTTCTATTTATACATACAAAATAGGCCTAAACATGGGTAAACCCATGGGTTGTCATCCCATTCCCGTTAAATATTCCCCAAAACACAAAAAGGGGGCCGAGATCCCGTGATCTCCACTTCGTCTTGCACTCCTCCTTTGATAGGCTGTCAAAGTCTCAAAATAGGTCAACATGACCAAGAAACTCCTAAAACTTGGTCAAGGCCCAACAGGCCCCCAACACTCACATGTGACTCGTCCCGAGTCACCCTGGTCTAATCAGTTTGGCTTCAAATGCCTTGAGCTTGGCTGGAGCTTCTTTGACTTGCTACTTTGGTGTGGCCTCTTGTTCAGTGGACTCCTGTATTACTATGTTGTTCACTGTCCCTTCTAGGCGTTGTTCTGTTGCGGTGACAACCTGTTCTAATTCTGCTCCTTGTCTCTCCACCTCTGTAAACAACTTGCATGCCTTATCTTGCACAGGTTGAAGTTGTTGAGTGACTTCCATCACTTTTATTTGAAGAATATGAATATGTTGTTGAGTTGTGCGTTGCTCTTGAGACCTCTTCATTCGTTCTACAGTCGACAAGGCCTTCAACTGCGCCTGTAGTGTATCTGCATGCTTCTTCGCTTCCTGGAGTTGCAACTCCAGTTTCTGTGACTCTGGGTTTTCAGTGAGGTTCTCATATGTCTGAGCACTTCAGTTACTCAATTTCTTTCACTCCAAGGAAATATATTTTAATCTGTCAACTGTGCTATGGGCAGTTGCTTCCCTTAGGTATCTTACATCTTGAGGAGTCTCGGGCACAGTGCAGAGCTCCAAGTCTGCTATTCACTTTTGGAGCTACTGGATTACTTCTTCGAGTTGTGCCACCTACTGTGGGACTCTCTCTTTGACCTTTACTTCGATGACTATCACAGAGTGAAGTTCTCTATGAACCATTTCCTTAACTTTGAGTTGCTTTATGAGCAACTATTCTTTTCTTTGTTGTAACTATACTTTTTCTTCATCCCACTTCGCTTGCAGAGCCAGCTTTTCCTATTTTGCAGCACTGCGTTGCTCCTCTAGGTCTTTTTGTACTTGCGCTAAATCCTGGGTGGCTTATGTTGTCTCTTCTTGAGCTCATCGAAGGCGAGCTTTGACTATATCAGCAATGCGGTGTAGTTTTGTTGGCTCATCACCTAGTTCTGATGTTCCTATCGATAGAGGCATAGTGGAAACTGTGCGACTGGACTATATTTCCTGCTACACCCCTTGGAGCTCATCTTTAATCTGACTGAACACCTCCTCCTTATTAGCTTCTTGCTTCTCTTCTATCTCCAGTGAAGCATCATTCAGTGCTGCGATGATGAAGTCAAAGTCGTCTGAGGTGAGGGTGGTCTCAAATTTGGTCCTGGTTGCTTTCGATTTCTTCCTTGAAGAATTTTTTGGAGGGGAAACCTTCCTTTTCTTTGAGGGGTCCTCCTCGTCTCTAGGCGGTGTAACTTTGCCTTTATTTGGTTCAAATTATGTTCCATCTATCTCTCCTCCATCTCCTCCTTTCTCTTCTGATATGGAAGCGGTCTTCATTGATGCACTATCTAAATCATGGACCTCTTCGGTCTTCTTTGTCTTGCTAGGTCCAATTATATCCCTCGAAGTTTCTGGACTGTCAACATCAGACATATCCGTAGGGTCCAATGGAACAAGGAGGTCCATTGACCATTCCTTGGCAATCTCTTCCAAGTCATCCTCCGTCAACTTGTAGTACGACTGCAGCTATTGTTTATGCTCATCAGCGCGCGTTGTGATATAGATGAAATGGCAGTCCGCATTGAATTTCATCAAGGGCCTGAACCTGTGGAGAGTGTTTGGGGTTATACAAGGCGTAGACTAGATGTCTACCTTCAATTGGTTGTAATAAGTGTGGAATACGACATTTGATTGCCACTGCTTGTTTATGTCGTTCGAGTACCATAGTGTACTGAACTTTGCGGCCTGAGATTCAAACGACTCGATGTCCAGGAAGGTCACACCTTCCGACATATCCCATGCGATAAAAGTGATCAAGATGAGAAGTCAACTGAAGTGGAACTCATATCCTTGATCTTGTGCTTCCCTATAACTCAATTCTAGCTTGTTTACAAGGTACTTCGCCCAATTCATTTGTAGGCCCTCCACGCACTTTCCTGCGAGGTTGACTACAAATCCGGTCACTTCGGTGGGTTGATTATTTTGCACCAACTTCCTTGCAATCAATTGGCAGGTGAGACATACTCTGCCACTCTGGATAGAAGCTACCTTGTAGTCTCGCGTGCCCTTCTCGACATCTCCTTAGGTTTCTTTAATCTTCTGTGTTAGGGCGCGATCTGTGGTCTTTCCAGGGTAGAAATATTGTGGGTCTGCTGATCAATGTCAGATCCACTGTGATGCGGTGATTCAACCACAAATATCCACCATGGTAGCAGGATAGGAGCGAATTGATGCATGCATTCACTTCTTGGTGCCTACCGAAGTGAGGAATCTCCATGACATTGAGCAGTGTGGACTACACGAGGTTCATGGTCCATGACTGGGGGACGATCTTCGAGTTATTTCCCTTGGTTCTCGTTAGATACTTGTGTGGGGAGAGCATGTTGTATATCTTCCTGTCGTCGAGGTTGAAGTCGCTAAACTTCAATGCTATGATATTATCCTGGTCTATGCGCACTGCGTGTATCCCTTTCGAGAGGTACACAGTGACCAAAGCATACTCAAACTCTCTGGGTACACTATCTCGATTGATTGCGCTGCTCAGAGGTGGTAGGTAGGTGGGTAGAATGTTGGGAATAATCTTATCATTCACGAGATCATCTCTATGTTTAGTCCGCTTCTCATCAGATGGTCGGGATGGATCGGCTCGAGCAGTGGACGGAGAGGCCGAAAGTCCTCTCGCCGACGATGCTTGTATACTTGTAGACACTCCTCTTTCTAACATGACTCTCTCTGTCATCAATTCGAGGAGAACTTTCATTACTGTTTCTTCAACTATGGTGAGATCGTTAGAAATACGCGCTCAGGATTAAAATTATAGGGGTCACAATGGTCTCAGACACTGCACTAGAATAATAGCAACAATGATCACTATAGACAAGTCACTTAGTCTACGGGCTTCGAATTCTCAGTTACCAAAAGTGTTCTATGTGCATGGCGTGATGGGATAAGTAGGCAACTTGGTAATGGTTCAGTTGCAATGGTTATGAGCCTCCATTAATTCTTGTTTGATCTGTTATGGCATGGTCTAACGGTCTGGTGTTGAGCTATAAATTATTTTTGATCCGTTCGGAGCGGCAGTTGAAGGGATATATCGGCCACAACGGCTATATTGCTTCATCATGGCGAAGTGCCTTATGTCGTTGTTATGATATCCCAGTGAAGCTCCAATTCTAAAAAATTTCTCTCTGCGAAGTTCCCTCTGGAACCTTCTGCAACTTCTCTCTCTTCTTACTTTGTTTCCTTCGCCTTCTTTCCATTATGATTCTTTTCTTCTTTTAAATAGTCACTGTGCGTTGTTGAGATTCTTTCCTAGGGTTCCTGGCTAATACTTGTTCTTTGTCTGGGATAGGTACTTCAGTATTCCGGGAGTCCTCTAATGTTCCTACAGCTTCGACATCGAGGTCTCTAGTGTCAAATAGCTTCTATCTGTTCTCATGTTCTTCAATCAATTGTGTGATCCTTCTAGTCATGAAATCTTTTAAGTCTTGTTTCTTCTGCTCCAAGGCTTCTTCTTCTTCCTTTTGTCTAGCTTGAGCTCTATCAATCCAAGGTTTTCCTATTAACATGGTAAACGGGGCGTTGTCTTCAACAAACTTAGTAATCTCAAAATATTCCTCTGTCGAAGTTCCATTAATGTTCATAGGCATCTGAGTGAGCTTCCCACATAAGTTTACCATATTTCCTCTTAATAGTCGTATTCCTCCTAATGAAGGGATCGTAGCAGGCCTCCCTGTAGCTTCCCAAGTTCTTTCTGTCATGATATTCACCTATGTTTCTTCATCCAAAACACAGTCAATGTTGAAGTCTCTTATTCTTGCTTCAATGCATTTTTTTTCTTTAAAGATCTTTGATAGCCTGACATGTCGATGATCATTCATGGTTTCATTTATTTGCAACAATACTTTCTCTGATTCTTTCTAGGGTTCTACTATAGCCTTAGTTTCTGGATCTGCCTTGGGGTTCTCCTGGTTCAGAGTCATTCTTTCAAGCTTAGCGATCATTCTAGGGCAATCCAACACTTCATGTTCCATAGCCTTACACTAAAGACAACTAGGTCTTCTTCCAGGGCATTCCTTAGCAAGATGTCCTGGTCTTATGCAACTATAACAGAGGGTCAATCCTCTTTTTCTTTGAAATGATCCCCAGCCTCTCCTGTACTGGGAATTAGGATCATGGTAGCTAACCTGCAACAAATTCTTTCTAGGATCTTGCATCCATTTGTTAGTCCAAACATTCTTTCTATGCATAGGTATAATATATCTTTCACTATTCTTGTCATATCTACTCATATCAAAACTTCTTTCATCTATTAATGCCCTAGCTTTCAAACTAGGACATAATCTATTAAACATACCTAGTTCCATACTCTAGAAACAAAAAATTTCCACTTATCTTACTTCTATAGAACACAAAGCTTTCATATCTAAAACTTGTAACTATCTTACCTTTATCATAGCACAAAACTTGTAGATCTTGCCTCTTTTAATCAGACTTTATTACTTTTAACTTTCTTAGAGAACAGAGCTTTCAAATCTTACTTCTTTTCTTCAGATCCGATCTTCAAATCGAGCTTCTTTATTTAGCACATGGCTTTATAAGTCAAGTAGAATATTGTGCGCCAGGGCACAGATCTACACACAGAGCTTTCACAATTTCAGGATGAGTCTTTGCACATAGCTTCTTCTTTCTCAGTTCCTAGCAATCACAGTTTCAGGTCTCGACAATGGAACCATTTGTTGGCATAGGGACATACCTAGGGTTCAACGCTACAACAACGCACCAAAAAATCCCTAACTACCAGCCCTTTCAGCAACACCTGTGAAGCAGATGAAGTCTCACCTGAGGTAGAGGCAGGGGTGGTTACAAGACTCAAGTGTCTGCAACCTTAGCTAGGACACAGATCTGTGATTGTACTACTTAATAAATCACTTAGCACTATAAGTTCCTCAATATACAGTCAATAACCACTTTGCTTATAAGACAGAACTTCACAACATTAACATTGATCTAGTGTGTTCAAGCAGTTATCATAAGTAAATAGGTCATATCTGGTAGATCAAGCACTGAGCATATCCATATATATCAAATCTATCATTCTACCTATCATTAGCACTAAGCATAAGCAAATGTATCTAAACATATCAGATCACTTAGCATATAACATATGAACACTTCAAGACAAAGCACAAAGCACATAACACAGTGTTTACATGGTTCACCCCCACCCTGGGGCTACATCCACCAACTCTTCTTCTTTATTGTCTTCAGTCAATCGGTTACAAGCACAAATCCATCAAAACCCTTAATCCACACAGGACAAAAGATCTGCACAACTTGCTAGATCCTTCTTCCTTGCGCTACAACACTAATCTCTCCACAATCTTCTACAAGGATATGCAATTAGCTCTACAAGTCTCTCATAATCATGCACAAAGAACTTTCAGACTCTTCTCACACTTAGCATGCATTTACATCACATAGATGCACTATTCTTCTCTTCTTACATTGCCTATCCTTCTATTTATACATACAAAATAGGCCTAAACATGGGTAAACCCATGGGCCAACATCCCATTCCCATTACATATTCCCAAAAAAAAAAGGGGGGGCGCAAAAGGGGGCCGAGATCCCATGATATCCACTTCGTCTTGCGCTCCTCCTTCGACAAGCTATCAAAGTCTCAAAATAGGTCAACATGACCAAGAAACTCCCAAAACTTGGTCAAGGGCCAACAAGCAACAACTTAATAAACATGTGACTAGAATGAGGGGGAAACTTGTATCTCGTTTACACAAAAATGAAGTGGTAAAGGGAAAGGATGTTTATACAGAAGCATTTCTTAAAGCATCCCCTGCAACCAAACAAGACAAGAAGAGGAAGGGCGAGTAAAACATTGAAGTGCCAAGAAATCCAAACAGAGAAACTAGAATTACAAATCAATTGAGGATGAAATCCAAGGCTCTTTTTAAGCCATCATTAAAAAAAACCCATCCCATTGTGATTGAGGATGATGACAGTCCTTAATTTTCTAGCGTGGAAGAAATGGCAGTCAATGTTTTGAAGGGAATTCCAGTGAAAAATGAGAAATCAAAGTCTAATGAGGGTGAGACTATAGAAACACCATTTGTAACTATGAAAAAAGAGTATCCTACAGACGCTAGTCAACAAGGAATACATGATTATGGGATTGATATTAAGTAAGACTCTATTGGCACCTCACCACATGAAGGGGATCCTTACCACAGTCCACATGAAATTAAACCATAGATTAAAACTGACACTTTGGGAGTACAGGAGTCCATTAAAGGAACACAAGGGAAGGAACTCGAGGTAATACATATATATAATTTGAGAACAAGAAGAAAAACATTGGATGACCACAACAAGTCTATCACAGAGTAAGACAAAAAGAAGATGCAGATTGAGGTCAAAATAGAAAAGGTCGATGACAACCAACAAGTGCAAGAACTGAAGCTTCAATTCTAGACCTTGCAACACCACAACTAGGAGTTGAAAAAAATGTACTCCAAACTTCAAAATAAGTATCAAAGATTCCATAAGAAACACTAGAAGACTCGTTGCTTTCTGAAGGAGATAATTTAAAGAAGAACACTACTATGGAGGGGTATCTAAAGAAGATGTGGTATATCTAGTTATCTCCCAGTTGGCCTCCAACAATGTGCATGGATACAAGTGATCGATATAGAACTTAGTTCTATTAGTCCTAGTCATTTTTTGTCAAAGCAAAGTTCACTTTAGCATATGCATCAGTTTAGTCTTACCATTAGTAGCAGTTTTAGTTATTTAAGTTCAAGACTTTTTAAATTAAGGCATAATAAGTGGTCATCTGTGTTTGATATGAACCACTTCCTTTTTGTTAAGGTAAGTATGAAGTATACATTACTATACTCCAGCAGTATTTACTTAAGTCAATAAGTTGTTCTCCAACTGATAGTGTAGAGTTAAGCCTCAGTTTCACATGGAAGAGAGCCTCTACAACTTTGATAAATATGTAGTTTTGGTATGAATTAAGGGTTTAGTTTTTTGGGAAGGAAATCAAAATATCAAACTGGTTGAACCTGTTCTATGATTGGAAAAATTATCTCTACCTCGTGAATATGCTCTTGATGATAGTGTTTTTGATGTTCAAATCTATATGTGTTTTTCTCTTATCTTGAATGCATTTTTTGATCTGCACAAAGTACATTTCATTTTCCTTTCATCTATTGTATAACTCATCTTTATTGATACGCAACTTGTAAAACAACTAATGATTTAGTGAAGATTTGTTTTTATTGCAATCTATGGGAGTAATTGTGTTTGGATGCATGTTTAATTCCTTGAAATATTATTTTTAGACTTAAACTTCTTACAACAAATAATTCATTGAGCTATTTGTTGTTCTTCCTTTGTTCATCCCTGTATTTTCTCACTTGTCTATAATTTGTGTGCCACCAGCCAAGGAGAAACTATAGCCATATCATCTTTCCAACCCAACCATGTTTTTGTCTTGGTAAACCAACCCTCCAACTCACCAACAAAATCAAAATCATAAAAAAAAAAACCATTCCAAACTTGAGGTGGCCTCACTCTGCCCTTTAGTGGTCAAGTGTCGAATTTAGGACCAATAGCAGGTGTCATAAAAGTGTCATATGCACCTTGATAAGTGTATCATACACCTTGACACCATAAAAGAACAATTATCACAATCCCTAGTCAATGTGGTAGATAAATATATCATATGAATTATTCATTATTATTCATATGAATGTCAAAATATTATGTGCACATGAATTATTTATTAATATTCATAAAAAGGAAATTAATTTAGTGTGAGAATCCACCTCACATTTAGTTTCCTAATCTCAAGGAGAGGTTCAGAATCTCATGTTTAGTTGAGATACTTTCTCAAACCAAAATCCTAATTTGGTGGATCTTGAGAGATATTTCGTCCTTAAAGTCCTTGAGAGATATTTTCTCCCTAAAATACTTGAGAGATATTTTCTCCCTAAAAATCTTGGAGATCCCATTTTAGTGGATCTAGTGAGTGATATTTTCCACAGTGGTTAAGCCTCCAATTCCTATATAATGAGGGATTTCCATGGAGAAGAGGAGGAATCTTGGAGATATTAGACTTATGATCATGGGAATCATGCAAGGGTTGGATGAGGAGAGATTGGAGGAGTTGCAGTTGCCATCATTCATGGTATGTAAGTTTTCTTTGTTCTCATTTAATATAATTGGCCTATTTCCTTCAAGTATGTGGTTTCATGTGCTTGTATATGTTTAATTTGATTTGCATAGATGAATTTTATTTTTCCTAATCCATTAGAGTAGAAGGAATTCTCTCGTTTCTTGTTGTTCATTGTAGGTATTGATTTGCACCAAGAATTGGATCAATCTTGCGGATAGGAGCAACTAGGACAAATGTCATAAATAGAGTACATCCTACTTTACCTTCTCCTCTCTCTTTCGATAAGAAAAAATATTTTATGGGAATGGTAGTGTCCAAATGACTGTTTCTTTCTTAGTATAGGGGCTAGTAATCCAAGGGAAAGTTCACTTGTCAGCAGGGGAATATTCTCGTAACATAAATTGGCAACTCTGCTAGGGGGCATCCTACATGGTTGCAACATCAACAAGCATGGGGGAAAAACACTCTTGCAAGTACTTCTATCCCTACTACCACTAGTTTGTATACTGGACATCCATATCCAGGAGTTTTGAATCCTTTTTGGACTCAACCCAATCTGACAGGCATTCCTTCGCAAGGAACTATTTCCTATCAATCCATAAACCCCACGATTCAAACAAAATAGTCCCTTCCACCACCATACATAGGGGGACTAACAGGTCAATGCAGTACGTAGGAGGTCCATCTACTCAATCACAGTACATGGGTGGACAAATAGAACAACCACCTTACATAGGTGGACAACCTAGACAACCACCTTATATGGGAGGACCATATATTTTTTTCATCTCGCCACAACCTGGATATGGTCCTACTAGTGTTCCCACACAATATGGTTATCAACAGCATCAAAAACCTAACCAACAACTACCATTATTGTCTATGTTAGATCTTCTAGATCTGTCACGTTTAACAAATGATCTCATCCTTCATGACCCATTTTGGCCCGCCATCCCTACCAAATTACCATCTGACATTCTGAAATTCGATGGAAAACTTGGGGAATATCTTGACAATCATGTTATGACTTTCCACTTATGGTGTTATTCCAAATATTTTATGGACGATTCCATTCATCTTAGACTTTTTTCAGAGAACACTTACAGGTGTGGAAACAAAATGGTACATTGAACTGTCGCATAACTCTTTTATCGACTTTAATTCTCTTGCCATGGATTTCTTGATGGATTTTCAGTTTCCTATATGGTACGATATCTGTACACAAATTTTGACCTCTCTCTGACAATCCTCTTCCACCCACATCTCTGATCATATTCATGAGTGGATATGATGGAGACGGTTGATTAAAGCTCCAATTATTGACCAACTCCTAGTGGATTGGTTTACAAATTCACTCTTTCCTCTCATTTCCCACGATGTTTCTATGGGAAACGTAGTTACTGAGGAGCATGATATCATTCGTGCATGGTATTTGGACTTGGTTTACTCACAATATGACACACTTTATGATCTGATCCCTAATTCTCCTCATTCGTCGAATGATCTGTCAAGACCTGCTCCAGAATATAGTTATGTTCCAAACACCACAACTATTTTTTCTCCTGCTCAAACCTCCGAGGTGAATGTAGCTCAATCCAATTCATCTCAGCAACTAGGAGGTAAGAAGAAAAAAAAGGGAAAATCCAAGAAACCTTCTAATGAGTAGGATAATACTAAGTATGTCGATACTCAACCAACAAGGAAACTTAAATCTCCTTGTATGATTTGTCAGGAAGACGACTACTCATAATACTACCCTCATCGTGAGGTTGTCACTAAATATTTGAAGGGTACCTCCCAAACAGTTCAACAACAACATCTGGTTTCACAAAACCCTCTCCCTCCACAAGGAGGCAACCTAGGTCATTCCCACCATGGGGATGCTTCCACGAGCACCTATGAGGTTTACATGTTTAATATGGTTAATGTCACAAATCATGCAAATACTTCTAACACTCCTATAGGTGATCAGAATAAAGGGAAGGTTGTCAACCAACCTTCTAACTCTACTCCTCCTCCATCTTCCAATCCTTTTCAGATAGAGAGGACGATTTTTGAAGCCACGTTGTACCTTCCCAGGAGAGTAATTTGAAAAGCTACATTCAATCCTAATTCCCATGCTTCCAAAAACTACAACATCGTTGAATATTTGGTGCAAGAGCCTTGTGCTATGTCAACCCTAGAAGTTATACAACACTATCCAAGTCAACGTAAAACCCTTTTTTCAGCCATTGGAGCCATGGATCCTGAGGAGTCAAACCTGATTACGTTTAATCTAGATTATTTTAAGGAGAAATTCTCCCATGAATTAGAATTCCAAATTCAAGTTTTGGTTGGTGGAAAGAACATCCATCGTATTGTTTTGGATGAGGGAGCATCCACCTGCGTCATGTATTTTCCTAGTTGGATTTCCCTTGGTTCTCCTACACTTACCCTGTCCCCTACCACCCTGAAATCATTTGATGGACATGGTTTCCAACCTCAAAGAATCTTGCAATATTTCTCTATGACTATGAAGGGTAAGACTGTTTCGGTTGATATCAAAGTAGTCAACGTACCACTGGTTTATAATTTGTTACTTGGTCGTAGTTGGTTCTATGCAATGATTGTTGTTGCATATTCGATCTTTCGTATATTACGCTTTCCCCATAAAGGAAATATTATCATTGTTGACCAACTTGAGTATACAACTCCACATCTCAACAATGTCACAGCAAATAATGTCCCTTTTCTAGGACAAAATAATTTTGGGAGTGTAGGTGTAGGTCTTCTCAAGGATTCTTTTCTCATGGGCATTTTTCCTTTGCCCGATCCTCCCACCGTGTAGGTTTCCACCTAAACATGATTTCGAATCAGATATGAAAATGCTTTGATTCATCTCATACTCTGGTAGTACTTGGTCTCGACGAGCATCGTTCATTGTCTCTGTCAAGATCGTTAAAAAATGAAACAAGGCCCCCACCATTACAATCGATTCTCCCTTTGGATCAAGTACTTTAACCTTCTTTTCCTTTACCTAGTGAAAATGTTTCCATTAGTAACCAGAAACGTAAATGAGGAAAGAAGAAGAATCGCTGAAGGAAATGATGCTTGGAAGACATGTCTCCATCTACTGGACATCATGCTAGAGAAAAACCACCAACTTTTGCCAAAGAAGTTGGGGGAAAAATACCTCTAGAGTGACACACTGCTAGGAGTGATCCTCGTTCGAAGGTCATTCCCATCGTAACATAGTAGTATTTTTCTAGAGTGATCTTTGTATTTGTTCTTTCTCGTGCTCGTAAATATATGACAAGAAGTTATCGAGATTAGTCTTTGTTCTTTCTCATTCTCATAAATACGTGAGAATAGGTTACCGAGTACACTTCTATCTCTTTTTCGGGCTCATAAAAGATATACAAAAATGGAACTCTTTGGAGTCTCCTTTAAGCTCTTTTTAGACTCTCTAAACATGAAAATATTGGCATGTGATCTTGCTTTCTTTCACACTCATTAAAAGGTTTGAAAGGGCATCTGTCAAGTGATACTTTATCTCTTTTTCGACCTCGCAATACCATTTACGAAAAAGGAATACTCTAATCAAGCATGATTAGAATATTTCACCCCTGTATTGTTTTACACTTTTTTCGGGCTTGGGAGACTAAATTTACAAAAAAAATCATCCATGGAGTCACCTTTAAGTTATTTTCAAACTCTCTAAACATGAAAAACCACCAAGTTTTCCTTCTCTAGACTCGCTAAACTACACATTGAAGGACCCATTGATCTGGATTTATGTAGGAACACAATGAAATACAGAAATACACATAAACGCAAAGATGCAGCGGAAACAAGACTTCATTTCATTAATAACAAATGACTGAAATATGTTTACAGACAGAATGGAAATAAACTAGCTTGGGCGTTGGTAGCTTATCTCTGAGAAGAGATGTGGATTCTACTCGCATCCATGAGAAGATGATTACAATGAGGCTCTAGAGGCCTTTTTACAATAGACGAGAATGCCAAAATTCATAGACATCCAAAAACCTAACCCTAGGAGATGAAGCGCCAAAAGTCATGTGGGCCCCGTTTGGGTAAGTTAGTACATCAACTTCCCGGGGTCGTAACTTTTGCATACTATCTCCATTTTAGGCGTGTGATAGCTCGTTGGAAAGGTATCGTCGAGGAGATTCATTTTGGGGGATCAATCATGCCTTCAACTATCATTGAGAACCTATATCTCAAAAAACCTTCATTTAGGCCCTCAAAATGGCCTCGGAAGTTAAAACCTGCTAAAAATAGTAAATTGCCAAAATTGCCAGAAAATTGTTTTGAGCCAATCGGAAAAGGTGGGTGGCCACTGATATCCACCTGGATCACCCATATAGGAACGAACCCTTACTTCTTATGATTTGTTATATAAAGGAAGAGGAACTTACCAAAGCTGATTTATATTGAGCATGTGTTATCCTCCTCTAGCTCTTAAATGAGAAAGAGATACTCATCTATTTGGATGGGGGGGAAATTGAAGGAAGTGGCTCAAGTTTTTGGGAATCCTTTATGGAAGCTATTGTCACGCTTGAACATGGAACATGTTTGCATATCGTATTACAGTTGGGTAATCCTATTGTATCTGAGTCATACCAATTCCATGTGTCGCCATACTTTTTTTTCGAGTCGAAGAGTGATCTTATTATTGTCACACTACATTTTTGGTACTTGTTGAGTCAATGCTTCCAAGCCAGTTGTCATGCCTCATCATGTTCAAGGGAAGTGTCACTTCAAACCATCCATCTATAGTATTTTTAGTTTCCATTTCTTGTGTCATTCCATACTCATTCAATTCACCATATTACATCACTTTCCTATGTCATTTTTGTGTCGATGATTGGGGATGCATCAAGGCCCTCCTTCGACGAGTATTTTCCTATTGACTTCAATACATCATCCAAGAATTATAATTAGAAACCAGCTAGTACCTTGGGACCTACATGCCTCAATGGTAGGCCTCCTTACTTTCGACAGTAGGTTTACATCATTGACCTCTGATCAGATGATTCCATGAATGTTCGACCTCATCTCATTTATTCACATTCACTGGAATGTACTAGGGTACCTTGGTAGTCATTGATATCATTGGTGATTTACCTCGCACTTGTTAACGATTTACCTCAATGATCAATAATCAAGTGGTTTCTACGATGTTCGATATAAAATCATCTATTCACATGGATAGATTCATACCACATCAGGAATAGGATGAAGGCCGTGGGTTGATTGTTCACTCTGTTATCTTATTTTCCCAGGCCGTGAAGGAGATAATTTCAGCATGTTGATATATATATATATATATATATATATACCACATTGTATTGATTTGTGGCTATGTTTTATCATCTCGTATCTCCACTGTGTATTTTTATTGGCTACGATCAGTTCATGCCATGGAGGTATGGATCTAGATTGTATCTCTAGTGGCTATATCCTTAGTTAGTATTTTTCATGGATCCATAGTGTATTGGTCGATGACCTTGCTTTGAGTCATCTCGTATTACGAGCATAGGTATGCCTGTGTCAGAAATGGAACATATATTAATAATGTTTTATGGTTGTTTGTAGCTTCTGCCAGGTTCTCTAACTTTACACCCTTGCATTAAATAATTTTTGAAGTGTTTCGTTCATCAATTTCTCTTCCCATGTCACGCTTTAGGGGGAATCTATTACACATCAAAATTCCACACTTAAGTACCTCACCCTAAGTGTCGCAAATGTCATAAAAGTGTCATATGCACCTTGATAGGTGTCGCATACACCTTGACACCATAAAATAACATTTGTCACAATCCTTGGTCAATGTGGTAGAGAAATATATCATAGGAATGATTCATTATTATTCATATGAAGGTCAAAATATTATGTGCACATGAATTATTTATTAATATTCATAAAAATGAAAATAATTTAGTGTGAGAATCCACCTCATATTTAGTTTCCTAATCTCAAGGAGAGGTTGAGAATCTCATGTATGGTTGAGATATTTTCTCAAACCAAAATCCTAATTTGGTGGATCTTGAGAGATATTTCCTCCTTAAAATCCTTGAAAGATATTTTCTCCCTAAAATACTTGAGAGATATTTTCTCCCTAAAAATATTGGAGATCCCATTAAGTGGATCTAGTGAGTGATATTATCCATGGTGGTTAAGCCTCCAAATCCTATATAATGAGGGATTTCCATGGAGAAGAGGAGGAATCTTGGAGATATTAGACTTATGATCATGGGATTCATCCAAGGGTTGGAAGATGAGAGTTTGGAGGAGTTGCAGCTGACATCATTCATGGTCTGTAAGTTTTCTTTGTTCTCATTTAATATGCTTTGCCTATTTTGTTCAATTATGTGGTTTAATGTGCTTTTCTATGTTTAATTTGATTTGCATAGATGAATTTTCTTTGCATAATCCATTAGAGTAGAAGGAAGTCATTTGTTTCTTGTTTTTCATTGTGGGTATTGATTTGCGCCAGGAATTGGATCAATCTTGCAGATAGGAGAAGCTAGGACAAATGTCGTAGACATAGTATATCCTACTTTACCTTCTCCTCTCTTTTTCGATAATAAAAATGAGTTTATAGGAATGGTAGTGTCTAAATGATTGCTTCTTTATTGGTATAGGGGTCAGTAATCCAAGGGAAATTTCACCTTTCCACAGGGGAATATTTCCATAATAGGAGTGGAGGACAAAGATGAAGCTTGTCCTGCTACAGGCTAGCTTAGAGACAAATCTTTCAACTGGTTCATCACCAAGTCTATAGACTTAGAACTTGTAGATCCTATGATGCCATCGGTACGAGGCCCAAGATTTTTTCTACAATCATAGTTGAATCGGGCGTGTAAGGAATAATTTCATACAACATCCCATACTTAGCATATATGAGGTCCAGTTGTTGGGCTTTGAAAATAGCTTGTTCCTCAGATGTTACTCTGGATGTAGAAACATCCTTTGAAATATAAGGTAATGGGGACTTAAGGAACCACTCCAACATAAACTTTGGAGGAATGTAGGATTTTATCAACCTCTTCTATCTACGCCACTCTTGGATATGGTCCGAGATATGTGTCACCTTATCTTGGCAGAAGGACAACAAATTTTTATGTCAACATCGTAATGAACTGGAAGTGGTTGAGAAAGACCAAAATAATCCGATTAAAGTTTCTATATGTTCCCCCTAATATCTCAATGTACCACTTCACGGCGAACCCTATGAGGGTGTGTTGAAATAGCCTCAAACAAATATAATCATCATTAAGGGAGTTGAATGAGCACCAAAGATGGAAAGTAGTGACATGATCACCCAGATCCTCACCAGTCTTGACTTCAAAGTTTTGAATGTACGAAAGGATCTTGGAGGGGACGGGGGGCCATAACGGATCATGACTCACAAGTTGATTCATTAATTTTGAAAAATATGGAAAATTAAGCATGGCCAAAAAAGGGAGTCGAGGTTGCGGTGTCTGAGCCCATGCTCCTGGGAAATATTGGTGATGAGGGATTGCAGGCCATCTAGGTTTCTGGTATATACCATGGCCTTGTCCGGTAGGATAATATCCTCCTCCAAACTGGTTCATAAAAGGTTGTATGGGCACCATACCCACAGAAGAAATATAATGAGGGTTATATATGTTTCCCCTAGCCGAAGGGGCTCCAGGATGGGGGTTTCCCATAGCGTGAAACTGAATCCCTCCAATGGAACTTCAAAGGATAGAGGGGGATTCACCATAATCAATGCATTTGTCAGAATCAAAATGGAGGAATAAGGGGTAAAGGATGGAATATAGGAAGTGACTTGTCCACCCAGTTGAACACTCCATCCCGGAGCATTAAGACTAGGATTAGGCCCGGAATAAAAAGGAGGCCAACATCCAAATATAGGATTTATTTGGTGAATATGGCCTCCACCAAATGAGAGAGAATCATATGGAGGATCCATGCCCCCAAGTCCAAAAATAGGGTTTTCATTAGCCGCTAGAATAGAGGATGCAAGTTGTGATGTCGTGTTGGGCATACCAAAAGAAAATGGATTAGAGACCAAAGGTATTGACTGATAATTATAACCTAGTGTACACTCAAACCAATGTGAAAGGACAACTAATGAAAAAAATGATAAGAAGTAATACTACCCAAAAATCCAACAATAAGAAGGTTTCTTATCACTCTGTAAGCACTTAACGGTCGGGACAGAGACCTAAGAAGACTCAACAACCAACCAAAATCACCCAGGAAACACCAAACTTAGGCACCAAGAGTAAAGAGATGTTGTACACATTCTATGGGAGGAAAGATCGTGTATGTACACGTCTATCAAGGTAAAAGACACGTATACCTATTAAAACACTGCCATGGCAAGGGTTAAGCTAAGAGACTTAGATGCAAAGTAAAATTAGGTTTTCAATAAATCAAGTGACAAGGAAACTCAATCTAACAGAGATAAAATCAAGGAGAAAAATACTCCAAACCCCCAAAAAAGAAGATAATCCCTAGTATGGTTTCCAATTTTGTTACGAGGAAAATTTCTCTATGGCATGGGTTAAACCACAACAAACAGAATGACATGAAAAAATAAAATCCAATCCCAAGTATGCTATATTAATGAAATGTTAACAAGACAAGCCCAAGAGCCTACCTCGTCTGGATGTTCTATAAAGACCACCATTGAGCACGCAACTCAAATATTTATACCTGCAACTTATCCTCAACAATAATGATACACAAGCATATGGTGATAATATATAATTTTAGCATATATATTAGCATAATTGATTAACATACATGACAAATAAGCCCATGTAATAATAATTCAAATATTGTCAAGATATCAATTGGACGAGAAAAGAGTATTTATATTAAAATAGTCAACAAACGTATACAGGTGACAAACTTCTGTAATGACACACATCGGGACCGAGAAACTAAGTCCCTATAGTTGGGCCTCCACCACTTCAATCCTCCACCAAAGGCAGGCTCATATAAAGGAGACAATGAGGTTATCCATCACAAAAAAGGAAGAGTGGGGGGGCTAAATAAGGAGTTTAGACTTTCAAGGATAAAGGAATGCAGCCTCAATATGAAGTGAAATTTCTCTAGAGTGTATTTTCTCTCAAAGTTGAATTGTTCAATCTCCTTCAAGGCTTGGATACGACTCAATTTATAGCCTTCAAATGGAACTGAAGGGTCGAGTCAAAGAGTTTCCAGTGTATGGAAGGTCAACAATCATGGATTTCATGACATGGCATGGAAACTCAACATAATTTTTAATTTTGAGGACCAAACCCGATGTACACGAGATGTAGTGGAGAAATCTGTGTATACGCTTGTTGTCTAACTGATAGGGCGTGTATATGTGGAAAAATGTGTTTTTTGGATCAGGAAGGTATAAAAGGGAACTTCAAGTATGCATAGGGAAATGGAAATGCCATCCAAGAAAGTTGCATGGGGTGAGGAAAAATTTGATGTAACAATGATAGAAAATGGTAGAGTCATAAGTCTTAATATATTCATACCTCCATGCAAAGACATCTTCAAATTATGTACTAATATTTGTTTTCAAGGGTAAAAGTATTTTATAAGTTTATGAATTTGGGATAATCTTATGTGCCTAAGTTGCATTCCTCCACTTCCTATGGTTATTGTTTCATGGAGGTTTTTAGAAGTACATCATTTGAGTTGAAAATCCTCTCTAGTGGAACCATCCCTCTTGGAATGATTTTTTTTTTAATTTGTATAACCATGTGTCCAAACATTTCAAGACATGATTTATCACTAGAATGATAATTTCCCATCTCTTTCTCATCTTTGTATTCAGTTGAATCTATATTCAAATTCAAATATTCATCTATAAGAGTCAGGTATATCTAATCTTCATCTTCAAAAAACTAGCATCATTTTATGTTATTAGGGATGTTATCTTTTTGCATGACCTAAATGGAATAAGAAAGGTGGTCCAGATTAGGTGGTTTGAAGTTCAAAACTGAATGGGACGAGATATTATCTCAATGATTGTTTTCCCAGGGGACTATAGTGATTTCAATAGCCTTAAAACAATTGTCTAGCATGTCCCAGATAACATGTTTATATTACCTCAACCTTATATTATTAACCTAAAATTTATTTTATTCTTGGATTATGATTAAATTAGAGTCACCAAATATCTTAAGTTTTTCTACCCCCATCTTCCTCACTACTTATAACCCTAGCATCAATTCTTTGTACTTTTCCACATTGTTTGTACATTCAAATTCCAACTTGAAAAGATGTAGGAATTATCTCCCCTCAAGTGAGATCAACATGATACCTACCCCATTGCCTTCTTTATTATATACACCATCAAAATATAATATCCACAATCCTAAAGACTTGGAACTTTCCATTTCACACATCAAAGGTATACAATAATTATCAGTACGGGGTTCATGGATGAACATGAATTTCCTAATATTATCTTTAGTGTAGGAAGGGAAAATGGTAGGATTTTTAGGATTACTGATCACATAAATCATTTTAGGTTCCCGATACAGTCTATAGGTTTCCCCTCCAAAAATAGTAATAGTAGCATTAGACTAGTCATACTTGATATTTCCCCCATAGAAGTTCCCCAATGTTTAGATAATAACATACCATAGGTAGGGGGAACATCTGCAATGACTACATCCATCTTCAAAAATTTCCTAGGGATTTGTTACCACTAGATATTTGATTATCCTCGAGCATTGTACCCTCTTAGAATCAAATGAGTGTACATATTTGTAAGGCCTAGTGATGTTTAGGCCTAATTTTTCCATGATTGTTAGGGGCATCAAGGAATGGGAGGTTGTAATGAGTCTAATATTAATCAATTTTTTATTAGTCATACATTCTTTTATTATCCATTCATAGGGTTGAAACCCTTTCATTCTCTTGTATATATATTGTAATACTCTTTTTTAATATGATCATGGAAGAATTTACAAAATATATTGTTTATTTGGAACAATTATCTTCTAATTGGTATTAGAGCTCGTGGTTTCAAAAACCATGGTATTGAAAAGATAGGATAAGGAAAATAAATAAATAAAAAGAAGGGAGAGTAAAATTTGTATTTTACCATTGGTAGTTTATAGGTTTATGGTATTCCCTACTCCATATATATATAATTTTCAAAGATAAAAACATTTTATAGTGGTAACTTTTTCTCATAGAGGTAAAAAAAAATTACCAAGGAAAAAAATAATATTCTTTTACCTATCACGTCTCAACTATTCACGCTGATTAATCATCAGTCACAAATAAAAGAAACAACGATAGGAATTATTGTGAACCTTATGAAGGAAATGAGTCAACAAAACAACCGTAGGTCGAGCTTGAAAGAAAAATTACAAGGATTTGTGCAAATTTAATAGAACAATCCAACAAAAAATATGAATAACTTCTTGCATTCAAAGATGAATACGAAGCCTAAAAAAATAAAAGGAATGGAATGAGTATCCCCATATCATCCTTGTAACCACAATACTCATCGAATACGAGTTCGATCAATAACTTTATTCTCAAGGTAAAACTAGATATATCGAAGTTTGATGGTCAGGACAATCGAGAGGGCACATGATGGATTGATAAAGTTGAGAACTATTTTGATGTGATTAGGTATCCATATGTGATGAGGAATATATCGGTCATGTTGAGGATCACTAGGATGGGTTCGATACCCTAGTCCATAGCTAGGATGATTCAAAATTCAAGAGTGCATTGTCTACTCTATATTTAGTGTTTGTTGAGGTTGGTGATTGCCAGGTTTTTTAGTTGTAGTTTAGTTAACTAAATTATGAAGCATTTTATTTAAATCCAAGGTAAGTAAATTTATGAGGTGTCAACACTATGTATGCAGAACTATCTTGGTAGTCAGATAAGATTCTCGTGGAAAAGTAAACCTATTGCAAATTTAAAGCAAAAAGGTTTAGAATCTGACTTAGGGACTGAAAGTTATTCTCGTGAATAAGGGGACTTATTTAACCTTCAATTGGTTGAAACACTAGTGTAGATGCAAACACTAGGTGTATATATGTACTCATACTCCATTTCATTCAAATAATGTAAAGTCGAGTGAGTCACCCTAAGTTATGAGTCATTGTATGATTCTAAACTTAACAAAAAATACATGAAAAAAATGTTTTGCAAGGAATGATACATTAACCTATCACACTTCTCAAATGAAATTTACCCACTAAGATAATCATTGTTCAAATCTAACTGTTAAATTCAGAAATTATGTGTAACTACAAGAGTTACATCATTTCATGCAATTTTAGACATTTACGGGAATTACTGTGTATAGTGGATTTCCTGTGATTTGTGACAATTACTAAAATTCCTGTGTGCACAAAATTCCTTGAAATTTTGAAAAGCTATAGGAATTCTTTGTGTATGTAGGAAATCATAGAAACGAGTTTTCAATTACAGGAATTGCAGAAATAATAAAGAATGGCAAACACAAGTTAATTCTACTAAAATAATTGAACAAAAACACAACACATACTAGGGGGCCCTTCTAGAATATGTTTCTTAATGAAACTCAAAAGGATAAAAACAATGTAGTACCATTAATGGATCATAAATATCTTTGTATTCAACCATTGCAAAAGTTTACAGGTTACAGAAATGATTCTTCAAGAGTAATATCCATATCCCCACTACCATTTACATTCTATGACTTCTGTTTTTATAGATTTACGTGGAAAAACTGAATATGCTCATAATAACATTTTTTTCTAATTATGAGAAAAAATTATGGTCAGGTCGCATATTGAGCATAAGGGATAGGAGATGCATGATTTCCTATGTTCTTTCCTTGATTCTCTAAGTGATAAAATCGATCCAATCTCCTCCAGCCTCAAATCCCCTCTTTTGTTGGTCGCTTAGCATACCTTTGACTAAAAATTACTACAACATGAAATATGGGAGAATCCACGTTGAACAAATGCCCATACAATCCATGTCATGCACTTTTTAGGGAATCTTCTCTTGATTCACCTAATTAAGCTCATTCTACACAAAAATCATGTTGCAGAATCCCTTGATTTGTGCTTATTGATCTGGAATTTACATGTAAATATCATTGTCGGTTAGATGTTTTTGATTTTGAATGAAATGTTGATCATGAGATGGATTTGGCCACAATGGATCTAGGTATGAATTGAACAACATAAAACCATGTCAACAAGTCTAGGAACAAAACCCTAGTTCTGGAATTTTACCTTGAGTTGTGTAGTTATACCAACCTTAGAAGTCATTTTCTCTTTCATTGCAGGAAATTTCTATGTAAACCATCATTAGTAAAACCAAGAACAATTATTCTTAATTTATTAAAAATAAAGGAAATAAATTATAACAAATCACTTTGATCATATCGAGGTGTATTACAGTGTTTTCCTGAAGATATATGGTGGGAATGGTGGTACATGTGTGAAATGATGCGGTGAAAAGAATGGTTTAAATGATGAAAATATGACAAAATAGAGACCCAAGATATCCCCCATTCCTAAGGGTTTGCATGTCCTTATGCAAAATAATTGATGACTTCACAAGTCATCCATTTCAACTAAACTGAATGTTGGAATATTTTGTCACCCAAATTCTTGTAACCGACTTGTTGTAGCAATATTGTCTAGCCATTACTTCTCATACTACACATTTGTTTTCTATGAAGTTTGGTGAGGTTTTTGGTATCAGTCCTATGCTTCTGCTCACCAAAATTTGCAACCAACATATGCATAAATTTTAAGAAAAAGGAAAAATGGATAAAGGTGACGGTGGCCAATTTCTTGAAAACTATAATCTAGATTTGCTTGAAATTTGTTGTGTTTATACATCATACCTTGATACATTTATGGTAAAAATTTAATTTTCAACGATTTCAGGATTCGGGAGATATCAACAAATCAATTTCTTCTCTATTTATGGAAAAATGGCATTGACTGTAGCTTTGAGCTAATGTGCTAACCTTGGAAGTTGCTACTGGAATTTTGAATGCTTGTTACATGAATTTTTCTATGTGAAGAAGAAATCCCACAAAGTGAAATTATCTTTGTTGATTTGTATTACTGTCATAGTAAACAATATTTTTATCTTGATTTATTTGAATAGAAGCAACAATACTTATCAAAGTATATAGGATCATGTTGGATCAAAATGGGAAGGATAAGGAAATAAATGTACATTAGTATGGTACATGGTGGTATATGTGGTGCAGGAAATAGACAATATGAAAAGTGGAAATATAGGATATAATGGTTACTCATCAAACATTTCCTAAATTTTTAACAAAGTAAAAATCTCATAATTGGATTTTACGTTGGGTTTACCTTTGTAACAACTTATATTGGAGATTTAGTTTGAGGAAAACTACAATCATGAGAAGAATCAAGGATGATGTGGATTGAAGATGTTGATTTGATGAATTTAACTACTTGAGCATAAGAGAAATGTGGTTGCTACAACACATTTGAACCATACAACCTTGCAAACTATAAAAAACAATTCACTCAATGGATGGAAATTCCATCTCTAACTAGCAATCTCCATTGGGCCATCAATAGTAGTATGGTGCTTGAATCTATTTGACTCTTCTGATATTGAAGTTTCACCTTTGACCATCAAACATTCCTTAGAATTTTCTAAAAAAAATGGATCAAACAAACATTCTTGTGGGGGAACTACCCCTTGGATATGGAGCTACTAGTTGTTTAGAAAGTCAAGAAGTTGATGGGTTGTAACTTACACCAACCAACATATGATAAAACTTGCAAACATGACAAAACTTACAAATACCATAACTTTTCTAGAATATGTGTGTCAGTTGATCAAGTCTGAATGGAAGCCCAATTGGACTTTGGAAGTTCCAAATTTACAGTCCCATGTTTTCATGTAATATTGACCTCTGCATTTTTATTTGAAATAAATTCTAGAAAGGTTGAAAACTCATCTCATGAAGATCACGAAATTCCTATAATTACTCCTGATATTCCTATAATTGTCGAAAATTACAAGAAATTCTGGTTATTACTCCTGAAATTCTTGTAATGTTGAAGGATGATAGGAATTTATTGTTGCTCTACCTTGCTTGAAGGTCTATAATTTGATGTTGTTGTACCCCACACTGAAATATTTGCATGTCCTCATGAAAATGAAGTAAGGAAGCTGATATGTGCATGGATACTCTTTAATGATGCTTGAGGGTTGAGTGCACTTCGTGAAAGCTTGAGCTGACACATGAGAGTGAGGCTTGTTGAATTTGAAACCATACAAAAGAGATATTATGATCTGAAAATGATGCGTACTTGAAATAAAAGGAAAGATGAAGTGTTGTATGATACCTCGCTTGAAATTGACCTTTTTCCATAGGGTTGAAATTCTATCTTTGGAGAACATTTTTTATTAATTACCAGAGATTGTTGGAGAAAGTTGAACTGGAATTGATATAATTCTTTATTGATAATGAGAAGTCTGATCACTTCTATCTATGATCAGTTTATTGAAATTCTTTGAAATTTTGCATTTGAAAGAGAATAGAAAAACTTTCACAATTCCTGTAAATTTCTCGTAATTACCAGAAATCAGACTTATTGATTTATTGATGAATTCTAGTCACTAGTAACCTTGTTTTCAAGTAGAATTCATGCTTAGTTGTGTCAATAACCTATTTTTCACAACTAAGCTTATTTTTCTCTTTAATTTTAATTTATTTATGTTTCTACACTATCCTACTCTACTTGAAGAAGAAAAACCTCTTTCAAGTGTAGGAATACTTCCACTGCATCCATTCATGTAACAAGATATACATTAAACTCACATCCAAGTAAGAAAAATGTACCTTAATTAATACAAGGATATGAGAGGCAAACTTATTTTGTAGTGATGGTGCCAAGAATTGTTGAAATATGGAGTGGTGTTTCAAACTAATGATTGATTGAAACAAAACTTCAATATAATCCATGTTTCCTTGATTTCCTGTAGTTTTCATGTCATGAAGTTCTTCAAAAAAATGATCATCATATTGTTGAGTACACAAGGGATCTGGTGAAAAGCATTGAAGAAACTCTTCAATTTCCAGCTCTAGTATCTACTCCTCATCATATATTATCCATGGCTCATTGATCTTTTCTTATTGTTGATAAGAATTAGAAGAAGCTTCTAAGTACTCCTCTTTTGGGGTGTGTTCATGGATCATTTGTTCTTCAACTTCTTCATGAGATGAAAAATACCCCCTAGTCGTGACTCTGAACTTTGGGAAAGGATTTGAGAAAATCATTGTAGCAACACATCCTCTCTTTCTCAACAAATTCCTGAGTATTTTTAAGTTCTTATGGCTATTCTAGAGGTTTTGCTCATGAATAGATTAGTGTATGTTTTTTTTTAACAAAAAAAAAGGATTCTCTACCTTAAAGAAATAAATGAAATCAGCAACAAACACACCACACCAAAAAACTTAAAGAAAAAAACTTGCATAGAAGGAAACACACTTACAGTATCAACATGAAGAGGTCTTGGAGAAACTCACTAAAGTGAATTTTCATGTTCTTACCTCTTATATTACCATTTATCCTCCTCTGAGTCATAAATGTTGGTGCAACAAACAAAATTCAAGAGAAAAAATAAATCTAAGAACCTAATTTTTCTTTTTGTCTTAATGTATAAGAAAAATTAGAAAACTTGCAAAAAGAAAAATCTAAAGATCTTCAAAAATCCAAAAACTTTGCAAAAAGAAAAAAAAACAAGAAACTTACAACTAAAACAACATAAAACTTGTGACTTCCAAAACCAATTCCTTGACATGGCCCCAACAACAACGCCAAAAATTCAAGCATTTTAGTTGTAGTTTAGTTAACTAAATTCTAAATCATTTTCTATCAATCTAGGGTAAGTAAACTTATGAGGTCTTGACACTATGTATGCATGACTAGCTTGGTAGTCACTTAATATTCCTATGGAAAAGTAAACCTATTAAAAATTTAAAGCAAGAAGGTTAAGAAATTGACTCGGGGACTAAAAATGATTCTCGTGATAAAAGGGACTTATTTAACCTTCAATTGGTTGAACCGACAGTTTAGATGCAAATATTAGGTGTAGATCTGTACTCATTCTATGTTTTAGTCAAATACTTTAAAGTCGAGTGAGTGACCCTAAGTTATGAGTCATTGTTTGAATCTAAACTTAATGAAAAGTACAAGAAATAAATTCTTTTCAAGGAATGATAAATTAACATATCACACTTCTCAAATGAAATTTACTCACTAAGATAATCCTTGTTCAAATCTAGCTATTAAATTCATAAATTATGTGTAATTACATGATTTATAGCATTTTCTGCAATTTTAAACAGTTACATGAATAAATATGTACAATGGATTTCCTACAACTTGTGACAATTACTAGAATTTATGTGTACATAATTCCCTGCAAATTTGGAAAGATACATGAATTCGTTGTGTATGCAGGAAATCACAGAAACTGATTTCAATTACAAGAATTGCACAAATAAGAAAGAATGACAAACACAAGTTAATTTTTCTAAAATAATTGAACAAAAACACAACACATACCAGTGGACCCTCCTAGAATATGTTGCTTAATGAAACTCAAAAGGATAAAAAAAAATATAACACCATTAATGGATCAGAAAAATCTTTGTATTTACGAGTTGCAAAAGTTTACAAGTTATAAAAATGATTCTTCAAGAGTAATACCCTTCTCCCCACTACCATTTACATTTTCCAGCTTCTGTTTTTATAGATTTACATGGAAAAACCAAATATGCTCATAATAACACTATATTTATAGTTATGTGCAAAAATTGTGGTTAGATCTCATATTGAGCATGAGGGATAGGAGATTCATGAATTCCAATGTTGTTTCCTAGATTCTCTAAGTGATAAAATTAGTCCAACCTCTTCCATCCTTGAATCCCCTCTTTTGTTTGTTGATTAGCATATGTTTGACTAGAAATGGTCGCATCAGGAAATCTGGGAGAATCTATGTTGAAGAGACACTTGTATAGTCCACTTCTTGAACTTATTGGGGAATTCATTTCCTATTCACCTAATTCGGCTCATTCTACACAAAACCCATGTCACGAAATCCCTCGATTCGTCCTCATCGATCCAAAATTTACATGTAAATATGACTGCCTCTTGGATGTTTTTTATTTTGAATAAAATGTTAATAATGAGATAGAAGTGGCCACAATGTAGTTGGGTATGAATTGAAAAACATAAAACCATGTCAATAGGTCTAAGAGAGCAAAACCCTAGTTCTGGAATTTGACCTGGAGTTGCATAGATTTGTCAATCTTGGAAGTTATTTGCTCTTCTACTACAGGACATTTCCGTGTAAACCATCATTAGTAAAACCAAGCATAATTCCTCTTAATTTATTAAAAATAAAGGAAATAAATGATAACAAACCACCTTGAGCATATGGAGGTGTATTATGGTGTTTTAGTGAATATATATGGTGGGAATGGTGGTAAATGTGTGAAATTATGTGGTGAAAATAATAGTTTAAATGATGGAAAATATGACAATAAAGACCCAACAATGATGATGAAGAGGATTTTTTTGAATCATCAAGGTTTACTGAATTGCATACTGAAAATGTTACCGGGAATCACAATCAATATATTAATTTTGGGAGTTCTAATGCAAAACATATACATGGCATAAGTAGTGGAACTTATGAAAAATTAAGACCTTCCAAGGGCATTAAACAAAATACAAAACCCTCTAAAGTTCTTTCTAAAATAGTGATTTCTTCTTCTGTGGGTGAAGATGATTCTATGTCTTTTGAAGGTGAGAATAATTCATTAGATTCTACAGAATTAGTGAAGGATAAAATGTAAAAACATGCTCTTACTACTAAGGAAAATTATGCATGAAATGCATATGAATATGAATATGTTAGTAACAACTATGTGGAAGAGGTTTCTTTGGAAGAATCAAAATCTATCACATCCACACAAGGAAAGAAAACATATAGACTTCCTAGAAAAATAGAAACCTCTTTGTATCTACATTAACATGAAGGTATCTACTGACTATGGGATCTTCACTATAAAACTAGAGGATACATTTTAGGTGATGACATGGGGATAGGAAAAACAATGCAATTATCTTCTTTCCTAGAAATACTTTTTACCTCATGCCTTATCAACCATACATTGACTGTATCACCAAAAATTGTGCTTCCTAATTGGATGGAATAATTATTTATGGTTGGCCTCTCAAGGGAAGCTATGAATCTTTTTGGGAGTCCAGGAAGCACCTATGAGTATTCTCTTCAACATGTTCTTCAGACTGGAGGTATACTTTTGACAACATATGATGTTCTTCAAAATAATTGGAAACAAATTAGAGGGGATTACCATGGAAGATATGGATATAGAGATACAAATGAATATATTTTTACATAGGATTATGTGATCTTGGATGAGGGGCATATCATAAAAAAATATCAATACTGAACATGCCACAAGACTTCGAGAGATAGCCAGTGCAAATCGTATTATTTTCAGTGGCACACGTATTCAAAACAAACTAAATAAAATGTGGGCTTTATTTGAATTTTTTTCCCCAAAACTACTGGGAAATAAAAACGATTTCAAGACAAGGAATGAGGATCTCACTCTGCATGCTTATTAAAAGAAAGCAACTCAAAGACAAAAATGGATTGGTTCCAAAGATGCACAAGAATTGAGAGAACAAATTCAACCATACTTTTTGCATTGTCTCAAGAGTGAAATCTTCCCACAATTTGGGGATTTTGTTCATCATAAACTAACAAAAAAGAATGATATAATTGTGTGGCTTAAATTGACAACATGCCAATGAGAATTGTACACATCATTTCTTAATAGTGAAATGACGCATTCATCAATTGATGGTTCAACTCTGATTTCTCTAATGGTATTGAAAAGGCTATGTGACCATCTTGGAGTATTGATAAAGAGAACGGTCTTCAAACTTCTTTGAGATTGTTTTAGCTCTCAATTATTCCTTGAAGAGAAATAAATATACATTCTATCTATGGTAGGGGGCAATTGGTCCAATAATTAAAAAATTTCTAAAATTCTATAGAAATATCTCATCCAACAATTTGTTCCCTCTCCAACTAGAGAATAGAATTATGTAGTCTATCAGGATGGTTTCCTAACAACGGTTCCAATTCATATGTTCTTCCCTAGGTTCCCCTCTATCTCTCATAGAGGGGCCAAATGTCAGGGCATAATGTGTGAGATGCACTTTCTTACTCCACTCTAGGCCTTTGAGCCAGTTCTTGAGCCAAAGGTGGGGTACCCTCACTAATTCCATAAGACAAGTATCCTTGTTTATCACCCAAGGAGAACCTATTTAAAAGATAATGCTCATAAAATATTTATCACAAATAAAGTGGGTGTCTCTAGTCATTCTCTTGTATAATATTCAAATAGAAATAGGAGTTTTGTTTTAATTTTGGAGGAAATTCAAAGAGAGGACAATTAGTAGGGGGTTTGGATAGAATTTCAGCCATATGAATGGTCTTTTAAACCTTGGGCATCAACATCTAGTTAAAATAGGAAAATGACTTAGAGGAAACAAATATGAGCATAGGAGGAGTTATATCCTAGCACATATTTATCATAAACAAAACTAATAGGCAAGGCACAAGATAGATCTATTAAATTATTTATCACATTATAAGAAAAAAAATGAAGAGAAACACATCATAACTTATGGCTACAACCTTAATCTATATTTCACAATTGATCCAATAATTCATTCAATAAACAAAAAATTTAGGGTTGGGGACTACAAAAGTTTCAGATATGAAACAACTATGATATTAATAAAAAAAATGCATTAGGGGTTGGGATTAGAAAGAACAGTATCTTAGTAATTTTATTCTCCTCTACAGATATTGCTACTTAGAGAATTCTTGCAATCATAATATATAATGGAGAATATGAGAATTGAAAGGAAGAGAAAGCCATCATCTATTGCAAATCTAGGATACCTTAGGAAGATCTTTGATATCTAATGGTCTTCCTCTATATGTTCACCATCCTTAGCTGCAAAATTTAAAATAAACAAAAAATTTAGGGTTGAGGACTACAAAAGTTTCATATATGAAACAAATATTATAATAATAAAAAAATACACCATGGGTTGGGATTACAAAGAATACTATCTTAGGAATTTCGTTCTCCTCTATAGATCTTTCTACTTGGAGAATTCTTACAATCATAATATATAATAAAGTATATGAGAATTGAAAGGAAGACAAAGCCATCATCTATTTCAAATTTAGGATATCTTAATAAGATCTTTGATATCTAATGGCCTTAGTCTATATGATCAGCATCCTTAGCAACAAAATTTAAAATCTCTAATTGAATAACCTCTTGTTGAAAACATTAATTTGGGTATTTATACCTTGCTGGGAAAAGAACATTGACTATTCTGTTCCAAAGGTGATTTGAGCCCACTAATTTCTCTTAGTCCTTTAATTTAGTGGGTTGTTTAAATAAAATTTCAGCTAACTTAAGCTTAGTGTCCCTCAACACTCTCTTAGTTTTTTGAAATTAGGAGCACACATGTGAACCCTCTCCTAGAGAAACAACCAAGTTACATATGTTGGGGTATTTGTCCATGTGTCTTCTTGTTATTTAGCTATTTTTCCCCTTGGAGTACGAAAATTCACCTACCTTTGTAATTGAATACATGTGAATGCATTCAAACTATGAAATTACGTGAGAGAAGTGGTTTGAATATTGTATAAGGGGGGAAATCAATCAATAGGTGGTTCAAATAGTGTGTAAGGGGCTCGATGGGGTCATCGGGTCCGATTAGTTAATCGACACCCTAAAATACTTATTAGGTGGTCCAACTGCCCTATGGAGGCATTGGATATGATATTTGAATCAACCCTCTCTAACACCTCGACTTGCATATAGTTATTCTTGGAAGATTCCCTTGGTGACGTAGAGATTCTATCCATGTGGTACCTTCCCATAGGGCCACTTTTCACTCTCAAACTCCACATGGAAGGTGATGATGTTGT
>ML794048.1:173349-185376 GCA_009831015.1 Picea engelmannii
GAAGGTGTCATTCAGTTATGACAGAAAAACATTAATTGCAGGAGGAGTTACCAGTGGTTAGAGAAGTGTTTATACAGAGAAATGATTGGAGAATAAACCATTTTCCATTGATGTCAAAGGGGGAGAGAAAATTCATAAAAGGAAATCTTCATAAGTGGAAAGCATCATCATAGGGGGAGTTTTGAATATGAAGTCAGTGTGTTGCCCTCAATGACAAAGGGGGATATTGTTGAAAATATTGTCATTGATGTCAACAATCGAAGTGATGATGAAAAAACAGTGTGCAGAGATCGAATGAAGTGAAAATGTCATACAGTGTGCAAGAGATCGATAGCGCAAGCTCAAGAGGAGGAGAAAAAAGGAGAAGCAAATAGTATCGAAGATCAAAGCTCATAAGGAGGAATTCGTGATTATTGTTGAACATGATAGGATCAACAATATTCCTATGAATAAAGCTCAGGAGGGATAGAATCTTGAAAGAGCTCAGAGGAAGGATGAGAGTCAAGTTAAGCTCAGAAGGGTTGGCGTCGAGTTCAGAGTAAGGAGCCATCAATAATCTCGATGGATGAAAGAGATCGCTCGAGAGGAATGGAATTAATTGTCGTAGTCCGTTTGATCCAGCATAACTGTCAGGAGGATAAGCATCGACATCCATTCCTTTCGTGGGAAGGAAATCGCGATAACAATCCTGGTCGTTGAAGCCATAGGACACATGGCGAAAGATTAGAGCACGACGGGTTGTTGAGAAAGTGGTTTCAAGCAAACTACCTTTCACTCCAATACACTTTTAAGGGTGCCATGCGTCCACTATTAAAACCATAATGATTTTCCCGGGTCTTTCCTCGCAAAATTAAGTTTCATGTAGTCCACTGCCTGATATGTGCCTCAACCGTTGATCTGGGGTGATCTCACAAGTAAAGCGCCTGAATGTTTGGTGAGTGATCATAGCGCATGGTCACATCCTTGAGAGTTGGAGGGAGGAACTAGTACAGCCAAGTTCTATTTCGACGATCGTGACATGGAGAGTAGAGACCCTTCATCACAGGAGTCCCAAAGTTGCGAATCGCGAAGCAATTTGTGGATAAGCACCTGGTCACCACCGATGGTCACGAGAAGGGAAGAAGCCAGTCCAGCTAATATCCTTTTTAGGAGTTTCAACGATCACGACATGGAGTGTCGAGACCCTTCATCACAAGAATGTCGAAATATGAAATCACGATAAGATAAGGACCGTCAATTTAGAGGACATAACAAGGACCATTGGATCAGGGTTGTGGGTCAGTGAACCATGTCAGCAAGGATATGTGGCATAGTAATACACTGACAAGTGTCAAGTTGATACATCATTTCAGATATGTAATGTGAGTCGTCCGATCATTTTGGCAAAATCATAATCGAGATTTTTGAATTGTTGGAGGTCATGAAGACTCAATGGGCAAAACGTCGAAATCCCGACAACCGTCCATCTTAGTTGAATATCGAATCGTAATCGCTGAATTTGATAAACGTGATTAAGTCATGTTCGTTAGATTAAATAATAAAATAAGTAATATGAGTCGTCCAATCATTTTGGGGATATCGTATTTGAGAGTTTTTGGTATGTTGGAAGCAACAAAGTCCCAAAGGAAAAATAACCCAAAATCCCGTAAGCCACTCATCTCAGTGAGTAATTAAATCTTGACCGTTGATTTGAAGGAAGCACCTCCGTAGAATTCGATTCCTGTGAAAATAACAGAGTTTCAAGATCAAGTTTAAAAGATGAAATTGATCCATTTATGTGATCAATTTATGAAGAGTCTTCACACTAAAAATAAATAAATAGTATTTAATAATTATGGTGAAGTTAATTGAAGAGGTGTGATGGTCCAAACGAAAGGAAACGATGTTTTTAAATCTCACACCAGTTGTAAGATTATATAAACCAGAAAGAGTGGGAGAAGAAAGTGTCTCTGCAGTCCAAATCAGAAGATCAATAGTTGAAGCAAAGTCCAGGAAGAAATACAAATACCTATGTATTAAGGGTCGTTGGGTGGTGCAAGGGCAGGTTGGTGCCTGCAATGGGAGTTGGTGCTTCCTTGTCAGTTGTAGCTAACTAAACAGGGGGTTGTATCCTCCTAATAGTTGGTGTTGGTAAACCAGGGTGTGGGTGCATCCTCATCAGTTTGTGCTGATCAAAAAAGGGAAGTACATCTTCCTTCTATGTAACATGTAAAACAAATTTTGCAGTTAATAGAAAAGAGTTTGTGGTTTTCCCATTTGGGTTCCACGATAAAATGTTGTGTTAAAATTATGTTTGCATTAATAAGTGGAAATTTGATATAATTGTTGTGTCACTGATTCACCGCCCCCTCTCAATGACGGGATCTGATCCTTCACGAAGCTCATCATGGAGCCAAGAGTACCCTGGGGAAACTAGAGAATTGGACTGCAATTGTTGTATCAGATGCAAACTTTTGGGATCGTGTAGCCATTCCTAGAGAGAAACTTGGAGCCAATCTGGTACAATGAAGGAGAGATAAAAAAGGGACCCTTCATCTTCATATTTTCTGGAAAGTGCATCAACAAACACATTGTCTTTTCCTTTCTTGTAAATGATCTCATAATCATATCCAAAGAGATTAGTCACCCATTTTTGTTTCTCTGGGGAGGAATTGCATTGTTCCAGAAAATACTTGAGGCTTTAATGATCTGTCTTAATTTGGAATTGTTTTCCCAATAGATAAGGGCACCAAATATCAATGACGTGCAGAATAGCCAACATTTCCTTTTCATAGATTGATTTGCCCAAATTTTGCTTAAAAAGTTGTTTGTTGGTAAAGGCCAAAGGCCAACCCTCTTACATAAGAAAAATGCCAATTCCTTTCCCTTAATCATCACATTCTAGGCCAAAGGTCTTTGTGAAATCAGGAAGGGCTAGAACTGGAGTGGTGCACATGGCCATCTTCAAGGTTTGAAAATCCTGAGCAGATGCTAGACTCCAAGTGAAAGAATTTTTTTTAAGGAGTACAATGAGAGGTGCCACAATCTTTCCATAATTCTTAACAAAATTTTGATAATACCTTGTTAAGCCCATAAATCCATGCAATCTTTTGAGAGTCTTTGGGTGAGGCCAATATTGCATAGCTTCAATCTTTTTAGGATCCACCCTGACGTCAACCTTGCCAACAAGATGACCCAAGTACTCGACTTTTGAGGCGCCAAAAGCACATTTAGATTGTTTCAAGAGAAGTTGGTGTTGAGAGAGTAGATGGAGAACTCGATCCACATGAGAAAGATGGTCTGTCCAGATTTTTCTATAGATGAGGATATCATCAAAGAAAACTAAGACAAAATGACAGAGAAAAGTACAGAATGCATGATTCATGAGGCTTTAGAAAGTGGAGGGAGAATTACACAAGCCAAAGGACATGACCAAAATCTCATAGTGGCCCTCATGAGTTCTAAAGGAAGTCTTAGGAATGTCTTCCTATTTCATACATATCTGTTGGTAGCCAAAACGAAGATCAAGTTTATTAAAGAAATGGGTGTCACTCAATTCATCCAAGAGGTCATCAATGATAAGAATGGGAATTTTTTCTTTAATGGTGAGTTTGTTGAGGGCGGGCGTGTAAGTTAGGACACATGCGCCAATAACCTTCTTTATTAAGGACCGTGACTGGAAGAGAAGAGTAGGGGCTCGTACTAGGGCGGATAACACCTACATTGAGCAGTTCTTGAACCATTTTCTCAATTTCATTTTTTTGGGAAAAGGGGTGATGATAGGGATGAATATTGGGAGGAAGGCTTCCCAGAACAAGGGGAATGGAATGATAATGAACACCATGGGAAGGAGGGAGTCCCCGAGGAGTGGGAAAAACCACTTGATGTTTAGAGAGGATGGATTGGAGGTCCTGCGGCACAGAGGGTGTCTCAGTTTCTTGTATGGCATGGAGTCAGGCAATAATGCCAGAATGACCTTTTTTGAACAGCTTTTCCATGTGATGGGAACTAATGATATATGGGGAATCGACGGTGATACCTTGGAACTTATATTTTTGGCCCTTATGCTCAAATTGCATGGTTAATTTCTTAAAATCCATGAGAATGGGACCCAAAGTCCTTCGCCATTCTACACCCAACACAATGTCACAAATGCCCATGTCGATAGCAAACATATGAGATTTTAGGTGGTATTCACCAATTTGGAGACACACATTTTCACAACACCCTCCACATTTCATGGATCTGCCATTGGAAATCATGATTTATAAATTATTGACTGCACGGATATAACAATTAGTTTCTTGGGAAATGCGATGATAAATAAAATTATGGGTGCTTCCACTATCAACAAGAATGATGACCTTCCTATGCTTGATGTAACCAATTAGCTTGAGGGTTTGGGGAGCAGAGAAGTCAGTGAGAGCATTTAGGGAAATGAACAGTTCTACTTTGGGAGGGTCTAAGGGAGGGGTTATGTCAGTGGGTTCAGGTGACACGGACACAAGGGGAGCCTCGGCATCCTCTTCCAAGATATCCTCTTTCGAGACATCCTCTGAGATGGCCATAAAAATATTTTGTTTCTTACACTTGTGTCCCAGAAAATATTTTTCATCACAATTATAACAAAGGCCTTTGAGTTGGAATTCATTCATTTTGGCCCTGGTTAATTTTTGGATCTTTAGTGGAGTAGAAGGAGGAGTGGGATTTACTGGTTTAGCGCAAGGAATAAAGGAGCGTTTTCAGTTTTGAGAAGAGAGAACCTGTTGTGCTTCCTTATATCTTTTAGTAGCCTCCACCAAACTCTAATGCTGAGCCATGAGGACATGGGAACGAATCTCATTGTTGAGACCACTGATAAAACATTCCCGAAAAAAAGCATCAGACATGCCCTCTGTATGAAAATCCAGTCGCTCAAAAGAAGCTATAAAGTATTCCACTGTGCTAGATTGTTTCAACTTTTTCAAATGGCCTAAATGGTTGGTGTCAGTATCAAAGCATTCATAAATATCTTCCACAAAGTGTGTCCAAGCAACATACCCTTGGCGGTCATTTTTTCTCCATTGCCACCATTTCCAACGTTCTTGATCTAGATGGAGAACACCATACCGGATTTTGGCTAACTCATCTATAATGTCGTACAAAGAGAAATAATGTTCCATTTGAGTTACCCAACCAGTGGGATCCGAGCCATCTAATTTGGTCACATCCACATGTGGAAGGCATAGGTCACACTGAAAGTGATGGGGCTAAAAATTATGGGAATGAGAAGAAGTTTCACCTTCGGTATGCAAAGGTGGGTCAAATAAGGGAGGATCTGCAGGGATATGCAGCTTGGTGCAGATCATCATAGTGGCATATTAAAAATGGGTTGTAATGTCTTGTTTGAGTTCCTCGATTGAGGCGACGATGGAGGAATGCATGTTTTTATTAATGGTGACAATATTGGCACTGAACTGTCTCACTTATTGTTGGGTTTCTATGAAATCAGAGTGCAAGGTATTGAAGAGAGCTTCCAAGTTTTGGCTATGAGTATGGGCCATGATGACAAGGGAACCGAAAAGGGGTGGGTGGGGCCACACATAAAAAAAAAAATCTAAAAAATAATAGGTATGAATGCGATAAGGGAGAACAAAGAAATCCAATGGAATAGGTCTCAAATAATGGTGCCAACAGGATCCATAATTTATTTATTTTGTACACCTGCGGAGTTATACTCCGATCTAAAAAATACTACAATGATGAAATTCCCAAATGCTTATCAAGAAGAAATATGTAGTAATTTGGCAACTCAAATGTATGAGACACAGTTGCGCAGAAATAGATCTTGTATGTTCTATTTTTGTTTCCATCCCCAAAGGTAAGGTATTCAAGGGTTCTACAAACAAGGGTTTTCCCTGTGCTATAGCTCTCCGATATATGTGTGGGGTCCAACAGTAGTACTCGGCCCAATATCTCAGGGCACCAACAAGGGAGGCTAGACCATTCCCTTAGCCATACTACCCAACTACCCAGGTACTAGAGAGTATCTTCCTGAGTGTTTTTCTCGGTGGAACTATAGCAGTCAGGCGGTCGATCGGTTTATCTATGGAGGGCTTCAGGAGATCTAGGTTGATTTGTATACAGGTGTTGTCTGATGCGCTACCACTCGAAGGGGTATCAATAGGGGTTACAAGGGCGGCCAATATATGTGCGCTTAAGTACCACTTGTATTTCCTACATGTATGAATCATCGACCGCGGGTTTATGCGTGTAACGAAAAATCTCTATAGCTTAAAGACGTCGAAATACGTCTCTAACCTGGAAAAAAAAAATTAACCCACAATTTTCTAAAAAGGAAGGTGCTCTAATACCACTTGTAATATTCCAGATACAAAAAAGTATGTAAAACATAAATAAATATCTAGAAATGGAAAATGAACAACAATATAACCAGAACAACACCACAATAATACCAAAATGATACCAGAATAACACCAGAAAGAGAACTTTGATTATTGAGAGCTATGTTCACTTGCCTCTTCGAGGGGGAAACCTCCAGCAGAGCATAGCTCTATTACAATAATATCCAAGACAAAATTTACCATACCCTCGACTCTTATTTATACTAAATATGTCTATCAAAAGAACCATCTAGAGGAAGATCCTTCTAGAAGCGAAAGCTTCTATTAGGTCTTCTTACATTGGACTTATTCTTCCTTATTTCTAGGCCTTATTAATATTGGCCTTTATGACATCGAAATATATTATTCTACCTATGTGAGGGGTTAGGTCCCTAATAGATCTATTGGTTAGGGTCGTATTTACCATGATTTGGTTGTTGCAAATTTGTAGAACCGAATTCCCATTTGTTCTAGTGCCTAAATTTCTACTCGATTTTGACAACATATCGATAGGAAACTCCCAATGATGAGATGTTTAGGAAATCCACTTCGGTTTGGATGTACCTATGCAAATCCCCATGGTATTTTATAACCAAATGTCACTCAAAGTCCTGGATACCCATCTTGGTGCGCAAGGTATGGAAATTATTTTTGAAATCTGACATTGTTTAGCTCTTCTCTTGCCACAATGTGGTCCATCTTATGTATTGGTCTTCATAGTTATCAACAGGATAGTACTGTTCTTTGACCGCATCCAAAAAAAAATCTCAAGTGGGCTTGGCCTCATATATTCCAGATTCCTCTGTGTAACTTTGCTCCCAGTAAGTTTCCCACTAATGTTTGACATGGGGGAGAGCCTTGAGGAGTGCGAAGGTGATCTTTTCCCTGTCGAATTTTTTTTGAACAAAGAAGTAACCTCCTAATAGATTTAACCATTTTGCTATGGCATCCACATCTATCTGACCTTCAAATATGGAAATATCAAAATTAACTTGCACCTTGAAGGGAGAGGTTCCTCCAAAATGGACGCTTGATGAATATGCACTTGTTGCTATCAGTAGTCATTGAAGAATGTGTGAAAAATTCTCCATCATTTCATCCCTCTGTTGTGCAAGAGCTTGCTCAAGAAATAGGCTATTAGAATCTTCTTCTCCACCGTATTTATTTTATGTGACCATCGAGGGTTTCTTGGGTGTGTGAGAGTGATTGTTCTCAAGAGAGAAAAACTCAAGACCTAACTAGCTATACTCAGACCTCGTCAGGGACATGCGCTGAAAAACGACCAAGAGTAGCCTGCTCTGATACCATTGATCCATATTATGTTTGAAACGAAATGAAAGCAGAGAAATTACAATGAAATACTCATGAAACTTGCCAGAAACAGAGAAATACAAAAATACTTTATTTCTATTAATGAAATAATTGTAAAGAGACTGTAAAAATATAGAGTGCCAGACTCACTAGAATGGTGGCTGTCACATACCCACTAAGGAAATCAAAAAATTTCGCCGAATTCTCGAGGATCAGAATCCCCGAAAATACCTACAGGGGTCTAGCGTAGGCTAGTTCCTTCCTTGTCCACCTCCATGTGATCATGGGTCATGACCATAGGCCGAACAAGTATGGCGTCCTTTCACTCTTCAAAGCTCAGCACTACCAGAGCGTCGATTCTTTTGACTCTGCAAACCCTGAATGTCGAACTGCCAAATAGGCTTCGATCAGCAAATAGCCCCCTGGGCTATGCCTTAGTCCACAGGTCCTTTTTGGTAGCTCCCCTATGTGAACAGCACTAGGCACGAGCTCCACCTTTCCCTAGAGACCACAACGCTATGACTAAGGCCTATTCCCAAAGGCGCTTGTCGCAACTCACCATCTCGCAAGTTCACGAGTCGAAACTCCCAACTCTTCCTTCCCAATCTCGCGATACCTGAGATCACGAAATGGGTATAGCTCCTTTCTGTTAGCACCATCCACGCATGACCACTATCTAGTATAAACGCTAGCACCTCTCACTACTCGCCCCTTCGTGAGTCGAAGGGTTGAGCTCTCGTTCTCTTCCTCTGCAAATCCCCGAGACGCAAAAGTCGGCAATGGTTGACTTCCTCTTTGCACTTTTCACAACTCGCAACCTCACGAGTTGGAGCGTTGAACCTTCGTGCTCCTATCTCGCGAATCTCTGAGACGCGAGAAGTCAACAGAGTGTTGACTCCTTTCCCGACGACACGTGCCTACCTGTCAATCACGTGGGCCCCACCTGATGGATGTGCCACGTGTTCTCATGAGCCTCGTCTCTCGACACTTCGTGACTTCTACGGTCGAAAGTGACCCCTTCCAACCTCCGAACCCCCGAACTCCCTATATATGATATCTCCACGGAGTTCTAATCCAACGGTCCTCCCGTTCCTTGATCCAACGGTTCAGATTTTTCTCCTCGCCGCTTTGCAATTCGCGACTTCGTGAGTTGGAGCACCCAACTCTTCCGCTCTCTTCTTGCGAAACCGTGAGATGTGAGATCCTGAACTCAGACCCCTTCAGGACTACGCCAACCCTAACTGCCTTGCAACTCTACAATATCCAATGGCTATCAGTTGTTCACCACTTCTATCTCGAAGTGTCTCCATCATCCATAGAGATTCTCCCATGGCTGCTTCTATAGCTTAACTCCCTCGCAACTCAGTGCGATCCAATGGCCCATGACATTTCAGCACTTCTCCATGAAGTCTCTCTGTCGTTCATTTCTGCTCTCTTCTGCGCACGTCTGGACATACTTTTTCGACGACCCAGATCTATTTTTCTCTAGCTGATCTAACGGCAGTTGCAGCTCCTCCTTGAACATGCACTTCTCTTCCTTCTCCTTGGAATATTTCTTACCTTGCAAACCTCCGAGTTCGCGAGATTCCTTGATCTCTGCCACCTGTCCTCCCCAGATGGACGGTCCTGATCCTCTCACGACTTCACCACTCGCGAAGTCGAAATACTTCCCTTTATGACTCCTGATGTTCGAATCCCTGATATGGGCGATCTCGCAACATGCGTCCACTCTCAGATGAACGGCTCAGATTCTTTCGCCCCTTCGGGAATTTCGGGACAAAAGTCTCGACCTACTATCCGTTGATATGCCGAAATGCCGAAATTCTGACACATCGTCAATGTGGGTCCCACAATGGAACTTCCCGCCTTTTTGGAGTTTGGGACTTCGCGACTTCGCAAATCTTGATGCTAAGCTTTCGGTTCTTCAACCCACGAAACCCCGAATTACCGAGTTCCGATGAACTTCACCAATAACTGGCTCACACAAATCCTTTCGCCCCTTCGGGACTTCGCCTTTCGCGGCCTCGCAAATCTTGAGGCAAGGGTTTTAACTCTTCAACTAGTGAATCCACGAAATGAGATTTCGCGAGTGATCCAATGGTCCTTGTCGACCCAGATCCTAAGGTCTAATTTCTCCCGAACTTAAAACTTGAAAATAGGCTTACCGTAACTCCCTTTCTCCTCTGCAAGATCTGACGACTCTCGGGACTTCATGAATTCTCCACGAAGAATTCTGACCGTCCAATGCCTCCTTGACAACTCTTGCGAAGTGAACACGATATTCCTTCGCTGCTATTTCGAGATTTCAAGAGGATCATTCTTCCTCGTAGAGGGTTACTAAGACTTGCGCCTTCAAATCTGTTTTCCAGGTTCTTGGTGAGCTTTCTAAAAAGGGTGTGTCTATGGAAAGATCTATCCAGGGTATTACCTAAGATGGATAAGAGTATAGATTTCCCGATAACAGACTTGAAATCTGAATTAATTCAATATGCATGTAAATAGAAATTTATAAAACATAAGCTATACATAGTCTTTCCATTATAAGCGTGCAACCACCATTTCTAGATCAAAACACTACATAGGCAGTCTTATACTCAAACCATTCATAAAACTGCACAGACTGTGAGCATACATGTCAGCATATAAATTTCAAGATGCAAGATGTAAAGCACTTATCAGAAATAACACCAGATGTGATTGCAACTGCTGAGAGGGGTGCTTGTTTCCACCCAACCGTAGGCTCAGCGACTCCCAACGGATTTACCACTAGCCACGCCCGAGTTGAGACCATGATGCTGCAAGACTGCATCTCAGTTTTTCCAGTGACTGAGAACAAGGGTTACTCTCCCCCTTCTCTGCTATCACTCACTCTGTATTTTCCAAAGTACTCTTCCTTCCCTCACATCTGCCCCCTTCTCGCTTCTCCCTCATGCCTTTTCCTCTTGCGAGGTTGCGTGTAGCACGATTTCCCTCGCACTGGTCAGGCCTGACGGCTATACGGATGGGCGGTTCACCCTCCATCCCTCATTACTCATGAGGAGCCATTTACCTACTAATCCTGGCGAGTCATTTAATTCGGGGCCAGCGAGCCGCTCTTGGTTCTCTAGGTTAGTGAAGTCCAAATACGGTATTGGTTTCGGTGGAAGTTAATGCCATCTTTCCAGGTGCCTTCCACCACCTTTCTTCAGCCATCGTGGTCTATTTTTTAGCATATCCCCTCTCAATAGTCCTGCAATATATATTCATAATATTATTCACATTCATCGACCTTTTTCACAAGGTCCATTCACATTACACATTCACATTTTTTAGTTTGCCATAGTTCTTGGCCAGTATAGTTATTTTTACAAACTAGGGGAAACAGGGTGTTACAATTCCCTCCCCCTTAAAGGAACATTGTCCTCGATGTTCTTATCTATCAACATGATATGCATGTACAGAAGTAAAAAAAATCGGATATGCATGTCTCATGGCATCCTCCATTTCCCACGTAGCCTCATCTAGGCCAAAATGTCTCCACTGCACCTTGACCTGTGCAATGGTTCGGTTCCAAAGTAGGGTTTCATTTCTGTCTAGTATGCACTGAGGTTCTGGTAGAAATTCTCCCTCTGGTTCCACCTGGATCACAGACCATTCAATTATATGATTAGCATCATGTACATATTTCTTCAATAATGAAACATGGAAAACATTATGTGCTTTTACTGTGGGAGGAAGTGCTAGCCTATAGGCTACAGGTCCCACTCTATCTACAACCTCAAAGGACCCACAATACCAAGGTGCCAACTTGGCACAAGCTCCCATTTTCAGGGAACTTTTCCTGGGCCTAACTCTGAGATATACATGATCTCCCACTTTGAACTCTCTTGGAGTTCTCTTTTGGTCGGCATAACTTTTNAGCATCATGTACATATTTCTTCAATAATGAAACATGGAAAACATTATGTGCTTTTACTGTGGGAGGAAGTGCTAGCCTATAGGCTACAGATCCCACTCTATCTACAACCTCAAAGGGCCCACAATACCAAGGTGCCAACTTGGCACAAGCTCCCATTTTCAGGGAACTTTTCCTGGGCCTAACTCTGAGATATACATGATCTCCCACTTTGAACTCTCTTGGAGTTCTCTTTTGGTCGGCATAACTTTTTTGTCGGTTCTGAGCGACCTTCAGGTTTTGTTTTATCTGAGTCACCTGTTGTTCCATTTCTTTCAACATGTCAGGTCCAAAAGAAATCTTGTTTACGGGATTACTCTAGCTGACTGGAGTGTTACATGGTCTACCATAGAGGATTTCGAAGGGGCTCATCTTCAAGGATGTTTGGTAGCCGTTGTTGTAGGCGAACTCTACCAATGG
>ML794048.1:187409-209866 GCA_009831015.1 Picea engelmannii
TGTATTCTCTCAGGATAGGGTGATCGTCAAGGCTTGGTTTGTCACCTTCGATTGTTTTCAACACCTGTATTGCATATAGGGGACATCCCTTTCGGCAATACTTTCTCATTTGCAGAGCTGATATTTGTCTCACCAAAACAGGTTTTTGGATCCCTTGAAGGGTTATCTTTTTCCCTTCTTTACTTACACATTCTAAGGTTTTATGGTAACAGTCCAATCTGGCTTTATGGGCGGCTAGCCAGTCCATACCAATCAACAGATCATATGATCCCAAGGGTAATAAGTTAAGGGTTGTTTGGGTGGGGAATTCACCCAGCATTAATTGGCAGGCTGGTATGACCTCTACTATCCTCCTTTTGGTGTTCGTGGATAACTGTACCAACCATGGCTTGGTATGTTTTTGTGGTTGTAGTTTACACTTATCAATAGCTTTAGGGCCAATATAACTCAAATTTGAACCAGGGTCAATTAAAACAGACACTAGATGTTTGGAAATCATACCTTCTATTTCCACTACTGAGGCTTGATGGTCGGCTTGGTTATTATCCAAGGCTGCATAAATTTGTGGCTCACTCCTGGCCACGTCATTGACGGTAGTAGCTTCTTGGATGTTATAAATCCTCTCACTATTATGTTGTTGGTGTGGGCAGTCTCTCAGGAGATGTTCTTCTCCACAACCCCGGCATTTCAAAGGTTCTCTCTTTGGGTTATCAGTGTTCACTGATATGGGTCTAAAAGTTTTATTTCCACTCAAGGAGGGAAAATTTTGCTGGTGCATACTCTGGGCTGGAAGGTTCATTCTTGGGTTCTTCTTGTAGTTCTTAAATCCTAGGGATTTAATTTCCCTTTTCTGAAATCTTGAACTATTCTTCTGTTTCCATCCTTCGTGAGTTTCTGCTTGATGCCCAAACTGTTCATGACAATAGGTTACCTTTCGAATAGTGTCTTCTAGAGTCTTTGGCTCATCAAATTCAATTCTATTTCGATAGTCCTTAGGTATTCCACTAATGAAGCGTTGCACCTTTGCCTTTTTCGCCTTGATATAGGGTACATACCTCAACAAATCGAGGAATTTGTTGACATATTCTTCTATAGTGAGTTGTCCCAGTTTGAGTTCATAAAACTCTTTAGTCTTTTCGTCGAAATATTTTTCCGGCAGATACTTCTTTCGGAAGTATTTCTCAAACCGTTCCCAAGACGGGTCCTCTTCGCGAACCCCTTTCACATTCTTAAGGTATTCCCACCAAATGGAAGCCTTTCCGTTCAAGTTGAAGATGGCCACTCGGGCCTTCATATTTTCTAAAAAGTCATGGACTCTAAAATACTTCTTTAGTCCAAGCAGCCAAGCCTCTGCTTCCTCTCCCTTCTTTATTTCACCTTCAAAGAAGGGTGGTTTGGCCTTTCTGAATTCTTCGAATCTTCGGCCTTTGGAAGACTTTTGCTTCTTCTATTTTCTTCGGGGATAGGAACTGGTTCTGCTGCTAGAAGAGCCCTCTGAATCGCCAGCTTCCTTCTTAGAGGAATCATCCGACGCTTGTCCTCTACCTCTGGGGTGGACCTTTTTCGAGGTGCTCCTCTCAGTGTGGCCAYTGATATGACCATGTTTATGAGTTTCAGGTTCATGCTGCATTTGTCTTTGTAGATCGGATAAACTCTGCAGTAAAACTGCGTTAATTTCTATTTGTTTTTCTTGTTCTTTCATCATCCTTTCATAGTCAGCCTTGCACCTTTGTAATTAAACCATGAGACTCCTCACAGTCTCGGCTAGATCTAGAGGGGTCCCTGCTGCCCTTCTTTTGTTAGACTCTTCGTCTCTATTGTGGGATCCCTCTCCCACTTCATGGTGAATCACCATACTATGCATTGATAATTTCCCATGGTTAATCTTCTGCTTGTGTGCAAAAGGAAAAACGTTGGTTGTTAGTCAATATTTATATGTACTTATAACCAGTACATAATTTATATTTTCACATGTACACACACACAATAGGGATTTTTCATTCTTAACTTTGTCTTTTTGATTAGGAAGGTTAAGATAGGGGGTTACTCCTTTGAAGAGTGTTCCAAACAGAGCTTCTGTGCAACTCGTTCATGAGCCCAAGTAGGTCGAGTGTTGTAACCATGCTTTGATACCAATTTGTCACATACCCACTAAGGAAATCAAAAATTTTCGCCGAATTCTCGAGGATCAGAATCCCCGAAAATACCTACCAGGGTCTAGCGTAGGCTAGTTCCTTCCTTGTCCACCTCCATGTAATCGTGGGTCACGACCATAGGCCAAACAAGTATGGCGTCCTTTCACTCTTCGTGGCTCAGTGCTACCAGAGCATCAAGTCTTTCGACTCTACAAACCCCGAATGTCGAACTATCGAAGAGGCTTCGATCAGCAAATAGCCCCCTGGGTTATGCCTTAGTCCACAGGTCCTTTTCGGTAGCTCCCATGTGCGAATAGCACTAGGCACAAGCTCCACCTTTCCCAAGCAACCACAACGCTATGACCAAGGCCTATTCCCAAAGGCACTTGTCGCAACTCGCCATCTAGCGAGTTCGCGAGTCGAAACTCCTAACTCTTCCTTCCTAATCTCGCAATACCCAAGATCACGAAATGGGTATAGCTCCTTTTTGTCAGCGCCTTCCACGCGTGACCACTAGCTAGGCTAAACGCTAGCACCTCTTGCCACTCGCCCCTTCGTGAGTTGAAGGGTTGATCTCCCGTGCTCTTACTCCGCGAATCCCCGAGACGCGAAATTCAGCAATGGTTGACTTCCTCTTTGCACTTTTCGCAACTCACAACCTCGCGAGTTGGAGCGTTGAGACTTCATGCTCCTATCTCGCAATTCTCCGAGATGCAAGAAGTCAATAGAGTGTTGACTCCTTTCCAGGTGATGCATGCCTACCTGTCAATCACATGGGCCCCACCTGATGGATGTGCCACGTGTTCTCACGAGCCTCGGCTCTCGGCACTTCGTGACTTCTACGGTCGAAAGTGACCCCTTCCAACCTCCGAACCCCCGAACTCCCGATATACGATATCTCCACGGAGTTCTGATCCAACGGTCCTCCCGTTCCTGGATCCAACGGTTCAAATTTTTCTCCTCGCCACTTCGCACTTCGCGACTTCATGAGTTGGAGCACCCAACTCTTGCGCTCTCTTCTTGCGAAACCCCGAGATGTAGGATCCCAAACTCAGACCTCTTCGGGACTGCGCCAACCCTAACCGCCTTGCAACTCTGCAAGATCCAACGGCTATCGGTTGTTTTCCACTTCTATCTCGAAGTGTCTCCACCATCCATACAGCTTCTCCCATGGTTGCTTCTACGAATTAACTCCCTCGCAACTCAGTGTGATCCAACGGCCCATGAAATTTCGGCACTTCTCCACGAAGTCTCTCTGTCGTTCATTTCTTCTCTCTTCTGCGCATGTCTGGACGTACTTTTTCGACGACCCAGATCTATTTCACTCCAGCTAATCTAATGGTAGTTGCAACTCCTCCTTGAACATGCGCTTCTCTTCCTTCTCCTTGGAAGATTTCTTACCTTGCAAACCTCAAAGTTCACAAGATTCCTTAATCTCTGCCACCTGTCCTCCCCAGATGGATGGTCCTGATCCTCTCGCGACTTTGCCACTCGTGAAGTCGAAAGACTTCCCTCTATGACTCCTGATGTCCTAATCCCTGATATGGGCTATCTCGCGACACGCATTCGCTCTCAGACGAACGGCTCAGATTCTTTCGCCCCTTCGGGACTTTCGGGACAAAAGTCTCGACCTACTATCCACCGATATGCCGAAATGTCGAAATTCTGACACATCGTCAACGCGGGTCCCACAACAGAACTTCCCACCTTTTTGGAGTTTCGGACTTCGCAACTTCGCGAATCTTGATGCTAAGCTTTCGGTTCTTCAACCCACGAAACCTGAATTACCGAGTTTCGATGCACTTCACCAATAACTGGCTCACACAAATCCTTTCACCCCTTCGGGACTTCGCCTTTCGTGGCCTCGTGAATCTTGAGGCAAGGGTTTTAACCCTTCAACTCATGAATCCACGAAATGAGATTTCGCAAGTGATCCAACGGTCCTTGTCGACCCAGTTCCTACAGTCCAATTTCTCCCGAACTTAAAGATGAAAATAGGCTTACCATGACTCCCTTGCTCCTCTGCAAGATCTTACGGCTCTCGGGACTTCGCGAATTCTCCACGGAGAATTCCGACCGTCCAATGCCTCCTTGACGACTCTTGTGAAGCAAACACGGTATTCATTCGCTGCTATTTTGGGATTTCAAGAGGATCATTCTTTCTCGTACAGGGTTACTAAGACTTGCACCTTAAAATCCATTTTCCAGGTTCTTGGTAAGCTTTCTAAAAAGGGTGTCTCTATGGGGAGATCTATCCAGGGTATTACCTGAGACAGATAAGAGTATAGATTTCATGAGAACAGACTTGAAGTCTGAATTAATTCAATATGTGTGTAAATAGCAATTTATAAAACATAAGCTATACGTAGTCTTTCCATTATAAGCGTGCAACCACCATTTCTAGATCAAAACACTACACAAGCAGTCTTATACTCAAACCATTCATAAAACTGCACAGACTGTGAGCATACATGTCAGCATATAAATTTCAAGATGCAAGATGTAAAACACTTATCAGAAATAACACCAGATGTGATTGCAATTGCTGAGAGGGGTGCTCGTTTCCACCCAACCGTAGGCTCAGTGACTCCCAACGGATTTACCACTAGCCACCCCTGAGCTGAGACCACGATGTTGCGAGATTGTGTCTCGGTTTTTCCAGTGACCAAGAACGAGGGTTACTCTCCCCCTTCTCTGCTATCAATCACTCTGTATTTTCCAGAGTTCTCTTCCTTCCCTCATGTCTGCCCCCTTCTTGCTTCTCCCTCACGCCTTTTCCTCTTGCGAGGTTGCATGTGGCGCTATTTCCCTCGCACTGGTCAGGCCTGATGGCTCTACGGATGGGCGGTTCACCCCCCCATCCCTCATTACTCATGAGGAGCCATTTACCTACCAATCCTAGCGAGTCATTTAATTTGGGGCCAACGAGCCGCTCTTGGTTCTCTGGGCCAATGAAGTCCAAATACGGTATTAGTTTCGGTGGAAGTTAATTCCACCTTTCCAGGTGCCTTCCACCACCTTTCTTCAGCCATCGTGGTCTCGTTTTCAACATATCCCCTCTCAACAGTCCTGCAATATATATTCATAATATTATTCACATTCATCGACCTTTTTCACAAGGTCCATTCACATCACACATTCACATTTTTGAGTTTGCCACAGTTCTTGGCTAGTATAGTTATTTTTACAAACTGGGGGAAACAGGGTGTTACAGTGGCAGCTTAATCTTTGAGAAGAGATATGACGACTACACTCATTTGCAAGAAGATAATTACAATGAAGCTTTGAAGGCCTTTTTATGTTAAACAAGAATGTCAAAACCCTAGACATCCAAAAACCTAACCCTAGGAGATGAAACACCAAAAGTCATGTGGGCCTCATTTGGGTAAATTTGTACATTAACTTCCCGAGGTCGTAACTTTTGCATATGATCTCTATTTTAGGCGTGTGATAGCCCGTTGCAAAGGTCTTTTAGAGAACTATGCATTACACCATCAAACTTTGACTCCATCTACAATTTGACTGTGGCGAGCCACAATAACACTGTTTAGGGCCCCAAAACAGCCCTAGAAGTACAACAAAATGTGCTGACATGAAAACATACAAAATAAGCTAGTTGGATTAGGTGGGAGGGCACCAGTATCCACCTGGAAAATGTGTAGGGCTCCAGATAGCCTCAGAAGTGTAGAACCCACAATTAGAAAAACTTACAAAAAAACGTGTTGAACTGAAAACTGGCAAAATGAAATAATTGAAACATGTAGGTGGCCACCAATATCCACCTAAATCAATTAAGAACCCACATGCTTTTAAGAAACCATATAGTTTTATTAATTACTTGCTTTATATGTTATCTCCATCTTATTTCTTACTCGATGAAAACAAAAGTAAATTATTTTAATTATTTAAAATGTTATAGATATAAAAAAGCCATAGAGTTAACCAAATGTGAGGGAATGGATCCAAATTATCCACCATGTGTCATGCATATGCATAGTTCTATTCCCCTCCATATTCTTAAATTATACACCATGTATCATGCATATGCTTAATTCCCCTCCAGATATTACGGCCACACCTAATTTGATACAAGACTTACATGATACATTGTTCACTGTTTAATTTATTGTAATCCATGGTAGTTGTGTTGAAATTTGTCAACAAAAAGGTAAGAAGGATACATCTAAGTGACAATCATTTAACATTGGGAAAATAGAGATTTTGCACCCTTCTTTTGCTCTCATCCATGTGCATTTTGTGAGATGCCTTATAGATTTTATATTGTAGATACCCAATCCTCAATGATAATTCTCTTTATTTTAGTGAATTTCGATACAACCGTTCATGTTCTATTTTATGTGGAGATGCCTCACACCTAGGTATCATTTAAGTTTTATTTATTTAATGAATTTTTTTAAATCACATTATAATAATACGTTAACTATTATTGAATTATTTACATGTTTTGATCTCCCTCGACGTAGTTTTAATGTTCTTGATGTTAGTGAAGGTGTGTGAGGTAATATTAATTTAATAGTCGTTAACTATTTGTTGAATTATTTATATGTATTGATCTCCCTCAACCTAGTTTTAATGTTCTTGATGTTTGTCGGGGTAATATTAATTTAATGAGACCAATTGTTTTTTAAGTGTATTTTGTCAAAAAAAAAAAATGGGATATAAATGTAAGTGGCTTGATGTATGTTTGCTTGTAACACATGATTAGAAAGATTTATACACATTCACAACATAAGTATCATATCATATTTATTTCATTTATTATTGTAGAGGAAGAGTGTATTAAGGGGTAAGGTGAAGAATATGTAAGTTTTAGGTGAATTGGTAAGTTTACATAAGTATATTTTAAATATATGATTAGTTTTTTTAAGATCTTTTTTAATGGTAAGTGATGATTAGTTAAAAAATACAATTTATGTTTTTGCAATAAATTTTCTCAATGAGAACATTAGTTTATCAAATCTAATGGATTTCAAATTTTAAATTTATTGTATAATTGTAAATGGTAGTTATATGTGTATATACACTTTGTAGCTTGTGGTTACAAAGAGGGTTTTTGATGAGCATGAAGACATCGTTAGTAGCACATTTATATCCCCTAAAGTGAGTTAATCTTATTTTCATCATAATTTTTATTTTATTTTCGCAATATTTAGAATTTAAATGGAAAATATATATATTATTTATCGTTTCATTTATAATTTCTTCCCCTACTTATTCTATATGGTCAAAGAAAACATGATATAGAACCATATAAACTGAGAAGAAAATCAACTTTAAAGTTACTTTCGATGATGAAAAAGATAAAGTAACATAATGATTTTTGGACTTCAATATATTTGATTTTATTTATTCTTATGAAATAATATATATGCAATTTTATATGTCAATTGTTGTTATGATGTTTTTATCAAAGATTTTAATGGTTTAAAATATATATGCAATTTTATACGCAAATGGTTGTTATGATGCTTTCATCAAAGATTTTAATTGTTTAAAAATATTTTATTTCTATTATGTAAATCACCTTTTTAAAACTTCATCATCTAAAATAAAAGAAAAAATACAAAATCATATATTAATTTTTTTTGTTATAATCAAAATTTTAATACTTTTTATTTCTTGTGTTATATTATAAAATCATAATTCCCCAATATCAGATGCCAAGGAAGAGGTTTCAAGAAGGGTTGACCATCGAGGAAGATAACCATGTGGGAAACCCTCTTGTTGTTGTGTGCCTGCCTCAAGTTTCCCCTGTCACCTCCATTGATGACCCTTAACTCCTCACTCGCTCCACTCACCACCCGAACGATCTCACATCACGATTGTTATTCTCATCATAGCTCTCAGGTTGGTCGACAATATATGCCACACTCCTAGCCTGTACCTCTTGCCCGATGTCTCTCCAGGGCAATCCTTCCAATGACCAAGCGAGCTCATATCCCGCGTCGTGTGCATTATGGAAACATGGTCGTCACCATCCTCAACAAACAACATCACCTTATATCTCTCCCTATCAGTTTCATTTGGCTCCACCAACCCTCGCCTACTCTACTTGATTGTTGCATCACCTCTTCCTTCCTATTGCAGAACCCTCTCCTCGATGTCTTCAATCTCTATGCCATATACAAAAATACCATGACTTGCGGTAGAGGCTCTTCCAGAGGTCGGGGTCAAACCCCTCGACATCTCCCCCTTCCCACTGATTCCAGGCTCACTGCAAACACCGTAGACTCCTACACTTCCTTTGAAGCCCATACCCCGCCAAACATTCAAGAGAACATCAACCTTCTAGAAACAGATGTAAGAGTTTTACGCGGATTTGTTTCAGATGAGGAGGTCCAAGAGGAAACTCAATCCTGGATCCCTGACACTGGTAATACCAGATCCCATGTCTCTCACTACATGAGAACAATTGAACTTTACTGGCATATGAAACTCCTGCTTGGGTGAGACATGATGGATAACAAGGATGACAAAGAGGAAATCCTTCTTTAGTTGGAAGAGATTCATGCACAATTTTGGCTCCAGGTTCTCAAGATGAATCTTCGGGCCAAGAATATTGTTGGAATGGACCTCTCTACCCTCAGCTTGGATGATGTTCGTGCAACTCTAAATGAGGGCCAACCCTCCAATCAACACTGATGTTTATCAGGTTCTTCTTTTTTTGGATTAGTTTGGAATGCTTCAATGATCTCAATCAATCCTCTTTCAGAACAATATATTAGAAATTCTCAATCAATTTTTGTATCAAGCACAGAAAGAGATTCACAGTTAATTTCTCTGATAGTTTTTATGACAAACATAGGATATAGTTTCTATTCTAGAATTTACAAGACTTTTTGGTTCAAAAAACTCTATTTTCATATCACTCTAGACAATCTAATGCTATGTTGTTGGTTTGGTTTCCCTAGTGGTAGGCCAACAACACAGTCTATGTACATGTCAAATTTGGTAATATAATGTCTTCGGGATAGCATACAAACAATTTTTTTTTATAAAATCATAATTAAAATTTTAATTAGAAAATGTTATAACTAATTATAATAGTAATATTATTGTCAAATCCTGCTAGCGCGGTTCGATTTCAATGGTTTCATTCTGTAAGACGGTCAAGGCTCGAAACTCGCGGTAGTTGAGAGGAGATACCCAAAAAAATCTAACCATGTTAAGGGTTGGTGTAGCCTAGGACAGGTGATACCCATGTAATTTTGATGGCTTAGATGCCTCTGGATCATAGTTTCTTAGACCACAGGCCAGTCCAATAGGTAATGAACACGCTAGCAAACAAAAAAAAATAACATTATTATTATTATCATTGGAAGATATGTCTTAATACTCTTTCTTTTATTTATTATAACTTAGAAGTATAACTAATTAAATTCTAATTAAAAAATTAAGAAAATATTGTAATTAGTTAAGATATTACTATTTTAACAATCACCTTACTCGAAAAATTTAAATATCTTAATGTATATAGTAGAAAAATGTCATTAATAATATTAGATGTTTTTACCTATATACTGAAAATTTTCATTAATATCATTAGAACTTTTAAAAATTCTTAATGTTAGAAAAATGTCATTAATAATATTAGATGTTTTTACCTATATACTGAAAATTTTCATTAATATCATTAGAACTTTTAAAAATTCTTAATGTTATTATTAATGAATTATGTCATTAATATTATTAGAATATGAGTCATGTTGGTAATAATATGTGGATAAAGTTTCATTTTTGCTTACACGTTGAAATGATTTGGCCACTTTTTAACATGATACCAAGTGATGCGCCTACTAATCTTATTTTGCTATACCATATACTTTACCAATGAATTGTGTGATATTAAAACTTTTGCTTACACGTTGAAATGATTTGGCCACTTTTTAACATGATACCAAGTGATGCGCCTACTAATCTTATTTTGCTATACCATATACTTTACCAATGAATTGTGTGATATTAAAACTTTAATTCGGGGTTTGGTTGTGTTCTTTAAAACTTAAGTGCTCTTTTTTATAAACTCAAGAGCTCTTTTTTATAAACTCAAGTACAAAGTGGAAAGAGATTAATATTGCCAAAAGGAAAGGAATTTGGTTTATAAACTCAAGTACAAAATGAAAACAGATTAATATTCCCAAAAGGAAAAGAAATTGGTTTAAAAGAAAAACCATTTGGTGTAAACTAGATTGTAAAAGAAATTGGTTTAAAAGGAAAACCATTTGGTGTAAACTAGATTGTAGTTAAAACATTTTTTCATCTATAAGTTATATCAATTATAATTTTGTAGACTTAGAAAGTATGAATTATTTCCAACTATACCATTTTGATATTCACTATTAAACTTAAGTATGATCTTATGTTTCACTAGGCTTTTAAATTTATCTATAGACAAAAAAACATTCAAACAAATATCAAGATCTATAATATACATTTATATATAAATAGTGATGGTTAAGTCCATTAGCAAAATAATACGAATTATCACGTTGTTGTCCTAATTCATGAAGGTACTTCTACCATATCAATATCAATACTCGTTAGGTAATTCCACCCCATGTGCTCCCTCAACATGAGTAAATGAGTTAACATAGTTATGTGGAGACCATTAATTCCTTTAGCTATTGTTCTGGCACGAAATGACCCATGTACTCAAAATAAAGTGACACTTTTGTTACCATTAATGCCTTCATTTCTTATTGAAGAATTATAAAAGAGAAATTTCAATTATCCATTAGTTGAAAGTTTCAATCATATATGTGGTCCACGACATTAGAATTTTATGATCCTTGGGAATATCATGAAAGGGATGTGTGATTTGGGAAATAAGTAGATTGTTTCAAAGTTAATATATAAAATAGGACTTAAGGAATCAAGGGTACTAGTAGCATTTTAGTTTATGGCATGTGGGTGGATGGTGAAAGGTGACATTATGTAATATATTTGCATCATTTATGTAAAAAATATGTGAGTTTTTTAACATTTTTATTAGTAAAAAAGGGTGGAATTTAAAATTAATGTGATTAAGTAAAAAAGGGTGGAATTTAAAATTAATGTGATTAATTTGATATGTTATAATGATTTTTTGAAGTTGTCTTGCAAGTGAGTTGTGAATCTTTTTTTCTAAGATCAGTTTGAGAATTATTTACTATTTTTTTTTCAACAAGAAAATTGCCCTTTATCTTATATATATATAAATGAGTACACATTACAGCTACACCAGTCTTTGAAAATTCCACAAGTTTCCATCGGCTACTGAATATACTAGAACCTTATAAAAAAAACACCAGACATAACAACTTTACATCAGGAGAAAATATGACCACCATCAAGGGGAGAATACAAACATAAAAACCATCCTCATATACCGAGATCACCAAAGATAGTCAAAACTAATAAGACAAACTGAGTGAAAAAAGACTGATAGAGATGGTAGGCCCCTCATTTCCATCACCCCGTCTATTGTAATCAAGCTTTCCTTCGAACTTGGTGAACGCCAATTTCGAGAGAACATATGCCTCCATATTTAGCTCCATGTACACATGGGTGAAGTGTATCTCTCTAAACATAGATTTCATCACGTTTAAGCTATCCATCCACCCCATCAGTGAGGCAATCTGTAGTTTGCCTCTGTCCCTTAACCATTCAATGGTGATCTTTAAGTCTCCAATGACTTGGATCACCTCAAGATTGAACCGCTACGCTAGATAAAGTGACGCCCAAGCACCTAATGGTTATGCCCTCATATTTGTCCCCTGACCACAATTTAAGGTCCACTTAATGGCGAATTGATCATTGTACTTTATTATACCTCCTTCCCCACACCTAAGTGTACTGGAAAGAGAAGCCCCGTCAAACCAAAAAACTTTTGAGGTCACAAGTCGAGGTGGCTGAATAGGACGCACTTTTAAATTTTTAACCACCGTCACCAGGGGCAACATTGTTTTAACTTTTGCTACCATTGTGTAGACCGATGTTTTGGATCCTTCAAAAATAACTTGGTTCCTCTCCAACCATAAGTACCGGAAAATAATAGAAGGGATAGTGATGAGGGATGCTTCCTTCTTAAGCCATCTCTCAAAGCAAGAACTGAGAGATGGTCCATCCCAAGCAATCTGAATATTAAGAGCTGTGTAAAAATGGCTCCAAACCTCCCGGCAAAAGCAACAAGAAACAAAGAGATGGTACATTGATTCTGCTTAACTAAGACATAAAACACATATATTTGGCCCCAGCCATCCCTTCCTTTGAAGAATATCCCAAGTGAGAATTATGCTCTCCAATAATAACCAAATGAAGAGTTTGATCTTTGGAACAAGATCCCATTTACATAATTGACTTCGCCAACCTCCAACAGGATTTGGCCAGAATGTTTTTGCAAGAGTGAGATATAAGTTTTTAGCTAAAATGTTTCCCGAGCAGTCAACTCCCGCCCATAAAATCTCATCATTTTTGTTTTGTAACTGAATCCCCGCATAAAACAATGCTTCCTGATATGCCTCCCACTCCTCTGCAATGTTCCCGACCAGGCCAAGGTCTTCACTCAATTTCCAATATGAGAAAGGAATACCCGACCTGCCAACACCTCTAGCTTGAAATAGATACATCACCGAGTTCCTTCTAAGTTCAGCCTGCAAGTGACTAGATAAGAAAGAGGCCTGCCCCAAACCCATAATACAATCTAAACCAACTTGTACCAAATGACTAGAACCTGGTCTCTAACCGAGCCAATGAGTTAACAAGTGTAAGGATTTTAGCATATTTTTCCAAGTCTGCGAGGCAGACGAAACAGTAGAAAAAGTCGAACGAATCCAAGTAATCGTGGAACAATGAGGTATATACTTATCCTTTATAACCTTACTCCATACCACATCCTTTGTTAGTACCTTCCACAGTGAGTTTGCGGCCAGTGCCTTATTAAAAAGGTGAATATTTCGAATTCCCCAACCTCCCAATTGCTTTGGCTTTGCTAATAGCTCCCAACTTCACAGGTGGATATGCTTTCTCCCTGCAACACCCGACCACAAAAAATTAAACATCGAGCTACGAATTTTGTTTAAAATGGAAGTTGGTATAGCTGCCAGTGCCATCCAATACATGGCATGTCCCTCAAGAAAAAAATTTACCAGTGTAAAATGTCCCCCCAAGGACAACCATCTATTGCACCACCATCCAATCTTTTCTTCAAATTTTGAAAGTAGCCAACACCAATCCTCCAGTTTGTAAGCATATGCCTTTAAAAAATAACCAAGGTACCAGAATCCTTTTGCCAATTCCTCAAAACAGAGTGGAAAAAGAGTCTTTAATCTTTCTAGAGAATCTCCAAAGATCCTAGAGTGATAAAAGATTGATTTTGACCAATTTATAGACAAGACAGAGGCTCTACATAAGGTTGTTAAAATAATTTTTATCTCAGTCCACTCTTCCAAAGATGCTCTCGACCTAATTAATACATCATCTACAAAAACAAATGCAAGATCTTCACTAACCTTGATACCTTAACCCCTGAAAGATTCCCTTCGCCCTTTCCTTTTTCAGCAGTAAACTAAGACCTTCCATGAAAAGTGTAAATAACAATGGCAATAACGGGAAGCCCTGACATAGTCCTCTTGCACTTTCGAAGATATGATATGTCTCCCCATTAATCAACACCATGAAATTAGCACTAGTCACACAACTTAAGATCCAATTGGTGAAAAGAATGCTTAATCCCGATTGGATAAGGATCAAGCGTAAGAAGTCCCAATTTATATAGTGGTAGGCTTTCTTAAGGTATAACTTAAGAATCATGGCTTTGGAATTCTTAACCTTTATCCTATGGAGACACTCTCGAGTTGTGCCAATTGCGTCCAAAATCTGCCTACCTTTAAGAAAGCCTAGTTGTTCCTCCGACAGTGACCGAGAGAGAATAGGAGTGATCCTATTGGAAATGATCTTTGAAATCATTTTGTAGAAAATATTACAAAGGAAAATCGGTCTGTAATACCCAAAAGAACTAGAATTATTTACCTTTGGAATCAACATTAAGAAAGTCACATTTAATGAATTATTAACTGATCCGTGAAGCCTAGAGTCCTCCACCAGAGCAAGCAGGTCATCTCCCATTAGTTCAAAGAAGTGAAGAAAAAAATCCACAGCCCACCCATCGAGCCCCGGGTTCTTATCTTTTGTGAAGTATTTAAGAACCTCCCACAATTCATGTTTTGTAAATGGTCTCTCTAGAAGCACAGTGTCCTCAACGTGTACCAAGTGACCGAAAAGTCCAGTTGTATTGACTTGATCGGATATAAACTCATGGTCTGATGTTTCATAAAAAAAAATTAAAAACTTTACAGCTTCAATTTTTATAGCTTCCACACCAGTATGAATCTGACCTACCTCGTCACTTATCTCCCATATATGACTTTTGTTCCTCTTGTAACTGGCAAAGTTATGGAAAAAAATTGTATTCTTGTCCCCACACTTTAACCACACTGCTCTACTTTTGAGTCTCCATAATTCTTCTTATTCTCTAAGTAATGTATCACGCTCTGTCTCCAGAAGTTTGATATTGGTTTCCCTTTCATTATTATGTGGCTCACGAGCCTCCTCCATAAGTAAACCAATCAACAGACCTTCCAAACAAGTTAAATTTTCTTCCTGTAATCTTAAATGCTCTTTGGACCATGCTTTCAAATGAGTCTTCAAAGATTTCATCTTCTTAGCAAATATTTACTAAACATCCCTCTCGTTCAAGAAAGTCGGGTCCTTCCATACCTTTGTTACAATATTTGAAACCTCTGATTCATATAACCATCTGGGATTGAACTTAAATGGATATGCCATCGAAAAGGATGTCATGTCAATCCTTAAGAGAATTGGAGCATGATCTGAAAATTATGGGTAATCTACCCAATATTTATACCTTCCAGAAAACCGCTAAAAAATCTTCGGCCACTAAAGCGCGATCCAGTCTTTTAGAAATATTAGAAACAACCCTACGACCATTCCTCCAGGTTGGCACCAAATCATCTAGAACAACGTCTATCAAACCCACTTTACTAAAAAGTTCAGTAAAGAACGATGATAGAGGATCTAAGTGTGCAGTCGCTCCCCACATCTCCCTAGCTCCACAAGTAAGATTTAAATCCCCCACAAGAATAAGGTTTCTTCGATCAAGTATTCCATTGGCCCCCAAATTTTCCCAGAAATCTTTCTTCTCCAAGAAAGGGCCATAAACGTTTAAAAGAGAGACTGGTTGATTTAGTTCCAAGCACATTCCTGAAAAAAGAATACCACCACAACATAAAAAAAGGGTCAATGTAAAAAATGTTCGGGTCCCATGAGACCATAAGACGTCCCGATGTACCAACAACATTATCCGCATAAGTTAACCAAGTAGGATGCAGAGTAAGCATTAGCGCACGAGCTTTATGTTCTGCAACCATAGTTTCTTGCAAAAAAATTATATCCAGTCTGGTCCTCCAAAGTAATCTTCGAAGGGAGGCAGATTTAAGGGTCCCCCCCACTCCTCTAATTTTTAAAGAGAGTAAAATAATGTCTTCACTCTTTCCAGGGATTTCAGGCCTCTAAGCACCCCAAATTCATTTATTATCGGCAGGTGTGACCCCTCAAAAATACGTCCCGAAGCCTCCTTCTTCTTCCTTGCACTCCTAGTCTTAATAGGAGAGGTTTTCATACCCAGTACCTTAGACCACGTGTATTCTTTTCCTATGGCCCCCACTAATATTCCCGAATACCCTGATCCTGCATCAGGTTTAGGTCTATGGTAAACTGATCTCCCCCTATAAATGGGTAGATTAATACGTGGTTGCACCTCAATGATAGAAGGAAAAAGAGAATCAAGAACAGCCCCTAAATCGCTATCCCCCAACTCAGATTCCCTACAATCCGGTAGTAACCTGTCCCCATTAGCAAAGGACGATTTTGGGAGATCCCTTCCCGGAGAGACTGAGACCTCACGATCACTCCTCTCAAGGTTATCAACAGAGTGTAAAACATCCGAGAGATTTTTACAGACCAAACGAGTAGCAGAAAGTTCCCCCCATGAAGGTCCAATCCCAACCAAAACAACAGTAGTAGAAACAACAAGGTTGTTACCTAACAAGTCCTTTGACACCTCAGACGGGCAAGAGTTGGCAGTAGGGCCGAAAGACCCTTTCGCATGCCAAAGAAACTAGACTTATACAATACAGTTCTTTCCCATGAAGTAAATAATGAAAGAGTGTAGGACAAACCATTTTTATCTTACCCGTTATAAACTCGGCTATCTCCAACAAAGAAGAGTTATCAAGGTCTGGCAGGTCGACCTATCCAATATTGTACCTTATGATTCCTCATCTTCCTGTAATCCCATATAGTCCCTCCATAAATGACTCGTCTTCCGACACCTAGAGCATCTGAATGGGATGCCTAAGTAGTCCATAGATTGGGAAAGTTGATGTCCCCACCAAACTATCTCCAAGGTTTCCAATAAACTAGAGTGGATGTCAATTTCCACAATAACTCTACATATCCTCTTATCAGTGGCAATGACTGATCCAAGGTCAGCAATAATAAATTTCCTGAGGGTGTTCCCTATCGGTTCCAGCACCTTGATGTGCCAGAAATGCAGCGACAATCCCGACAACAACACCCAGAAATGTCTGAACCTGAAATAGTCATGTGCAAGGTCAAAACGCACCTGCCACCTTTTGATCATGAGATTTCCTCCGTCGAAGGTCCAAACTTTTCCCAGGATTAGCTCGATATCCTTTGTCTGCTTGAAATGGAACCCAAACCACCCTTTCATCAGATATGAAACTTTCTTCTTATAACCCAACAACGGGCTCTAGTGTACATTAACCCAATCCTCCAGCAGAATTTTACACATGTTCTTGTAGGAGAATCTCCCTACCAGGGTAAAAAGCGTAAGGCTAATGGTATCTTCCAGCCCAATGTCCTCACCAAGCGTTAGCTTCTACTTTGTACGATTTGGAACCCAGTGTTTAAACTTTCGAGACCCCATGCCCTTCTTCACACTTGCTAATTTGCCTCTAGAAGCCCCCCCAGGCAATCGTCCCTGTCCACCTGACTTCACACTTGCGTCCTCCTGAGGATTCGCAAGGCCCTTCACAACAGTAATCTCAGGAGCACATGAGATCAGACCTCTAACATTCATGATAGGAGAGAAACAAGAATAATTATGGCTAACTTCCACGAGAGACATAGAAATATGAGCTTTAACCGCTTCCCTAAGCGCATTAAAACTACCATTAAACCTGCCAAGTTTGCAGACGTGAAGAGACCTGCTTGCCTCCAAATGTCCTCATCCGCCTCTCCCATCAGGGTGTTAACTTCAACGTCCATCGGGATCCCCTTCGGTGGAGTGTGAGTCATACACCCTAGCCCATCACAACATGACAAAACCACTGTCAATTGTTCAGATGTACTGTCTACCTTAAAGACTCCTTAACTCTAACCGGAAAACGAGGATGGAAGGAACCCCACTAACATAGGAACTAGGAAGTAATAAAGAAAACCATAACTCCAAAACTCGCTCCATAATCAATATGAAAAGACAGTAAAGCATGAAATATGGTTCGAAATAAGTAGGAACTGCCAAAAAAAGAAGAAAATAACCCTCCTATGACTAAAACCCAGTTAGCCCCTCCGGAAGCTTGATAAAAACAATGAGTCTAGCATCTCCAGTCGATAAACTAGTTGTTATAGGTGGATAGCCCAGAGAGGCTAATAAAATCCAAGGATAGCGAAGCTCAAGAACCCTCCTTTGGTGAAGTTAGGCACCCATGAACTTCCCCTTCTTACTGTAGAAAGGGTCGCCATTGAAACTCCTTCAAGGTTTGAAAAAAAAAAAATCTAGTACCAGAACAATATCTACAATCAACGTACACCTAAACTCCCATCTACTACTATGTTGTACTTTTCTGCACAAAGTACTCTTAAGGGTGACTTTTCCCATGAAATTTTCCTGGCCATATGAGTACATTAGTTGTTGGGTTTGAAAGAGGTTAGTTGAATATGAAAATTTCATACACATTTCATTATTTTGAAAACTCATCCTATGCACCTAAGCCAATTAGTCATGGTAAAGTGCACATGCTTCAAATAACAGTGTATGATTTGGTTGTACCATTTGCAAGTTGTGTTTTTGGAAGATTTCAAAAGTAGTGTCCATAAATTTTTCCAACACATGAGCTACATCTCATTGAAAGAAAATATATTTATATCGGGCTCAATTTGATGATTCACCTATTCTATTGGACTTCTCTCCATAGAATAGTGCTAAGGTTGGACTCTTTCATGTGTTTTTTTGTCTATATGTTAGTTGTTAAGTTTGAAAAAACTAGTTGCATAGTGAAACATTGAACATGATTTGATCCATGTCTCATTTTTTGAAAACTCACCTTAGGTACCTAGTTACTTACGTAGGGAATTAATAATAGTGATATACATGTAATGGATTGACAAGTGTGATTTTGCAATATTATTTGCATTTTGTGTCCTTATAAAAATTTAAGACTTGTATCCCTAAAGTGTCCCAACATGCGAGTGATGGCTTGATAAAAAAACATTATGACTCTGTTTGACCATAATCATCTTCTTTGTTGGCCTCATCTTCATGAAATATTTTTAAGGGTGGCATACTCCATAGATTCCATGGCCATATGAGAGTGATGTCTTCTAAGTTACTTAGATGGTGATTGCATGGTGAAACATGGAATAATAATTCTATTTGTAGGTTATTTTTTGGAAACTCACTCTAAGAACATAGTTATTTAAATAGGCCAATTAGTCATGATTGAAAACATGTTCTTCAAATGATGGTTTGTGATTTTATCCCATTATTTTGTTTTATTCCCCTAAGCATTTAAGAATGTGGGTATCATTTATTAGAAATTGTTTGAAAACATGTTCATTCATAGAATTATAAAACTTACCCTTATTTTTAAAATCCACAACTCTCATCTTATTTCTCTAGTTTTTTATTGGTAAATAAATTCATAATTATTAATATTCCCTTACATAAAATTTACCATTTTATTAAAAATATGTATTAATGATTAAAATATCATTCTCTTATAATTCTAAATTCCAGTATAATCAATTATTTTATTTTTAAGGAAAACTTTGTAAGAAACCCTTAAACACTTTTTTTCATTTAATATATATTAAATAATGTAAACTCATCAATATTGATTAAGAAACATAACATAGTAATGATATCAAGCTAACCCTATCCACAATTATTTACCATTATGCAAAAATTAATATGTTGAAAATATTAAATATCACTTATATGAAATCAAGTAGAATTCTCATACTTCTAGGGTGATGTCCTCCTCAATGGATTTAATACTTGTGTCTCTAAAGCACCCCGCAATGAGCAAGCTACGATGCATAAAAAATAAGAAGTATTGGATCCATTTGTTGAGTCATATACTCCATTTGATTTTTCTCCTTAAAATAATTATAAGGGTGGTCTCTTTCATACTTTTTATGTCCATATGAGAGCCAAAGGGGTCTTAATAAAAAAAATTCAAAACATGTGCCTCCATGGTTTTATAAAAATTACCATATTTATTTTTGGAAAACTCTTCTCAAGGGCCTTGGTTTCCTACACAAGATAATTAGTCACAATGAAACACATATTCTTCAATTGACAATTTATGGTTTGGTTTGGTAGGTATGATTGAATTAGAAAAAATATATAATCCTATCTTAGAAAAAAGATATAGGATGCTAGATTTTATATGGGTAGGAAATGAGTAAGGGATAATTCTAAGTTAGTAATCCAAATCCTTACTAAATAATTATAGGATGAATAAGATAGGATGAATATGCTATGTAAATGGAGTTTCCACTTAAGTTTGGGAATATCCTAGATAGGATGAATATGCTATGTAGATGGAGTTTCCATTTAAGTTTTGGGAAAACTAAGAAGGACAAAAGATGGGAAATGTATACAAAGTAGGTTATGACTTGAACATTTTGATGAAACTATGCTTTAGAGGATTGATTTTACTTTGTTTTACGAATAATATATGTTTGATCAAAGTAAATAAGAATTAAAAAATTAACTAGGAGAAGAAGTAAATAAAGGATGGTATATTAACTATTTTTCTTTGGTTCTTAACTAGCCTAATTAGTATAGAAATATACAGATGAATGAAAAAGGAAAGAATTAAATCTTGCTCTTTCCCTTAAAGGCCAAATCTAGGTATTGAGCTAAGAGAGTATTGCTACTAGTAAAGATAAGTATAGAAACTAATTTCAATTCTTAGTATTAACATACATGAAATACAGAGAAAGTTTGGCTTTTGACCTAGGATCAAGGAATTAATTGATTAAAACAACTACCCTAACTATGCCTTGTGAAATACTCAACCATGTATCGACATGCTCTATTTATATGTAATAGTATGGATCTATAAATGGATCTAATGAGGAACGGATGAACCATTACATATACCCAAGAGGGATAGGAATGAACTCTTATATAAACCTAAACCAAATGAAACACTAAATAATTGAGTATTAGCGTTATCTACCTCTTTACTTTGTTGATAAACAAAAGAGAGGGAAAGGTACAAGAATGATTTTCTTTTAATCGGGTAAGAACATGTAACTAGGTTATATTTTCACTAAAAGTTATCTTGTAATGAAAGAGAAGAAGAAAAGAGAAGGAAATTAATTACATATAAGGATAGACTTGCTTAGCATACCTAAAATTTATAGAGCCACTTACAAAAATGTATCAAGATTCTCAAACTCTGCATGTATATATATAAATAAATGAAACAAGTAAATAATGTAAGAAAATAAATCTAACTATATGCAAGTATGAAAGAAGATGATTTCCAAGTTCCCTCTAGTAGAAAGAAGTCTCATGCCTAGTGCTAAATTATTACCTTGAGGTTGAAACATGAGAATAAGAATGAAAGTGTGAAGAGAGGGATGCTAAAAAAAGACCATGAGATGCAATAACCAAACCCCCCCAAAAAAAGAAAATCCAAAGTAGCAAATCAAGATTATGAAAAACAACTGTAATGCTTCCTTGAGCGAGGAAGCTAATGGAAACAAGAAACTAATCAAGGTCCAAGTGACTATAGAATAAATTTTACAAAAACTAATCTAATTTTTGTATATCACATATTGTAATCCAAAAAATCAATTTCAAAGAGAGGAAACGAGGAGAGGGAGTGATATATTTATACACAAGTAGATGTTATTCAATGATGATAACATGACTCTTAAACATTAACTATAGAATCGTTCGTGCAATGGTATAATTGTAGGTGTTAACTTCCTAATTGTAAGGTATAAAACATGCATGTTAATCCAAGAATAAATCCTCTATTTTGGAGGGAAAAATAGTTAATTAAAATAAACACTACACATAATCATGTTATGAAAAAGACCACATTTATATGAAGAGATGTTTAAAATTAAGTTAAAGCATCAAAGTTGACCAAATTTGACTAATAAGTATGTTATTACCCCCAAAACAATGACCAACTAGACCAAAATGGTATGGGTAACGAAATGCACCATGCATAATATGGGTATTATGTCTATAAACCTACTTTTAACACCATTATTCATTATTATAACTTAAAAGAAATGTATAACTTAAAAGAACCACTTCCCTAAAATTATTTTCATTTTATAAAGTCAAAAGAATCTTTTTTTTATTTTTCCCTCTTGAAATTATCTTTAAAAAAAAATAAAAATAAAAGAAATAAAATTCAAAATTTTGCATATAAAACGAAGAGGTGTTCCCCCATTTCTCATATTCAATTTTTTTGGGTACATGCTATTGGATTTGCGCTAGAGTTTAAGAGCTCTAATTTCTTAAGAGAACTTCCCTTTGTAGCCATTATTACACACAGCCACAAGGGAGAGCGAGAGTAGCCATGCACCCAGGGAGTAAAAAGAACCCTCCCAAAAAGGAGGCCAAGGATATCAACATCTTCAAGTGGCTTCTTCACAGATGCTTTGTAAATTTTTCATTGGGTAATGGATCATATGTGCAATCTTTTATAGATTAGCAGTTTTGATTTATTTATTTTCGTTGCATTTTATTTCTATGAATATGAAGAAGACTGTGTCCATTCAAATCTAGGGTTTCTAGTTTTTCTTTGTTATTGTTTGTAATATTGAAGAAACCACTAAATTTGCAGATATGATAACCCTTGTTACATATTTACACCAACATAATGGTGACTTTATTGGGGATTTGATCCATCCTCATGATCCCTAGTTGTGGGTGTGTGGATAAACCTATTTTCCCTTTTTTTT
>ML794048.1:217571-227881 GCA_009831015.1 Picea engelmannii
AAGAGCGCGCTAAGATCTACGGTCAGAAAATAAGCACACAAATCTATGGCCCATAATGGATTTCGGACCCCCCCAAGTGTTCTGCTTTTAACCAAAGGGGGGGGGTCTGGAATGAATATTCCTTACGGCGGGTCCCTTGTTACATGTGGCGTTGTCCTGTTGGTCCAAAAGTCCCATCCTCCACATGTTGCCTGACATCCCGTCGCCCCTGAACGTCATCCTCCACTGGTCCACTTGTTCCACTTCCTCCCGGGGTCGTGTCACTTCCCATAACTTCCGTCAGTCCATGTTGTCAGTACCTCACCCCCTTCACTCATGAACAACCTCCTTTGGTGAATTTTACATCCAATCACCAACCTCCACGTCAGTCGTCCGTATAATTTGGTCACCGTCACCTGCCATATCACCCCAAGTGGCCCGTTGTCCATTAATAACTGGATAATATGCCCGTTGTCATGCTGACCGTATCTCCCACACCAAACCGACCCCAATTTTGAATAAAACTACCGTTTTCCCTATGCATTCGTTATTCATCCATCACGCCAGAAACCTCTTATTCCTCCGTCACTTTCGCATCGCCTTCACCTACAGTCCAGTCAACCCCACTAACGTATTGTTTATTTGCAGGTAGAGTAGCTGAAATGGTATCAAAGTCTAGACAAGCAGAAGAAGAAGAAAATCCTTTTATTCCTCCTCCAGTAGACCTGGATAAAATTCCCTTGGTCGATAAAGATCGTTTGATAGCATATACTATTTGCAGTTTCGACTTTTCTGATCTATAGTCATGGCTCCAAGAGGTGTTCCTGGACCAGAGCGACGAAATTGGACTCTGGGAGTCCAATTTGCCCCTGTATCTTTTTCCCCAGATTCATCATTTCCCAGAGTTCGCCCTCAAATGCCAAGCCCATTACATCCCCGACCAGAAAGCCATCGTTTCTTCATCTGGAGACGTCCTCTTCTTCATCACCCCTGAAGATATTGACCAGATGATGCAAATTACCCGTGCTGAAGTTGCGTCCCCGTTCAACTTAGAAATCCTCACTGAGATTTATCAAAAAATGACTTTCCCACAGAGAGCTCAGATATTTGATCTTTTTCTCCCCACTTCTGCTCCACTCTCTTCCACCAACCCCCCTTACCCTTCTTCCATGTTCTCCACCAAAGGAAACCAAATCATCTCTTCCCTGTGTGCCCTGTTGGGTTACTATTCTGATCAATGGGTAGATGAGCCCATCCTGGGTTTTCTGTCCATTTTCTCGAACGATGAACAACCCACCATGCAGTTCGACTACAGCGCCTTCTTGGCCAATAATATCCATGAACAATTTGTAAATTTTTCCACAGAGGGCATGTTCAGATATTCCTCCATTCTGGCTTACATGTTCGTGTATTTTCAAGCCGACAGGTTCACTTTCTCCATGCAGAAGATGGACGCCGATGGAAAACCCCATCCAGTCACAGTGTGGACTTCTCTTCTGAAACATAATTCTGTTGAATACGACTTCAAAGCGTTCATTGCTCAATTTTACCACTCTGTGGTAAGAATGTTGGGTGGCCGCCCTGAGCCACGAATAAATGAAGAGGTCCAGAGAATTCTACATCTCTCGGAAGACGCAAAGACAGGAGACTGGTACTTGTATCAGAATCACTCTGAGTTCCGAGTTTACGGGTGCGAATTAGCACTTTACAAGCTGCCGAGATATGTACCGGTAAGAATTTTTGCATTAGAATATATTAGGCAGATAATGAATTCTGATAATATTCACTTTGTTTCCCTTAAGAAGAAGCAACAATTGCGGATCAAAGGGCATATTGGTTCTTTCATCTGCAATAGTAGAGGCACAGGTGAGGAAGCAAACAAATGTTAAAGGATATGAAATTCTTTACAAGTTTCACCTGGCACTATGATCCCTGTGGGATCATTTCTGAGATGAGAGTGAAAAATAAGAATGTCCCATATCCACATGAGTCCAAGCCAGAAATCGAGAGATTTGCAAATCAGACAGAATGGGAGCCCAATACTCTGATGGACGTGGAACAAAAAATTGAAGTGGAACAACAGACGCCCTCGACTAGTGTGTTGCCCACCACCACACCTCAGTTCCCCAAGGAGAAGAGGCCCCGACAGGAGTCGTCGCCTCCTGTAACGGAGGTGTCATCAGAGGAATTTCAAATGCACTTCAAGAAGCCGAGGACAGTTTCGGCGCCCGGCGTAACAATAGAGCAGGAAATTTCGACTACCACAGTAACTACCACAAAAGTCAATCCAGCCACTCTCCCTTTCGGCTCGAGCCAGCTTAAGGAAATGACAACAGCAATAAAATCAATGGATTCTCCACTAGATACCCCGTCGAGTAAAACTGGTCCCAAATTTGGCATTTTCGATAAATATGACTTGATCAAAAAGAAGAACCAGACACTCACTAGCAGCACTTATGCCCAGTTTCAGAAGCAGTCATCCACAGCTCAGCACAGGCTTCTTTCAACCTTTGACATTGAAAAGGGTAGGATGCATATGGCTTACCTCCAAGCACAAGTGTCGGATCCCAAGGTGATATCAGATTACAAAAGGGCCACCTTTGAGTTCCAGGCTAAGGACGTGCATCCAGCAGATCAGATGGATCTGCACAAGCAAACTAGGATGATGGTTTTCCACACATTGGCCCACACCTCAGCTTCTGCATCAAAATTTCGGATAGCTTTGAACAATGCCCAGACCCAACTGAAGCTGGAGAAAATATCATCCTTCGCGAAAGACAACAGGATTAAGACGTTGGAGGAGCTGGTCCTCAAGATCGGTTACGACCCAGTGAACGTCAAGGCTGCCGAAGAGATGATTAAAAATAAAAATGTTGATATCGCGTCCTTAAGAAAACAACTAAATCTCCCTCCAACAGAGGACCCACAGGCCAAGGAGATAGCAGAAAAGGAAGGGGAAAAGGATGAGATGCTGAAGTTACTAATGGAGTAGAATGCTCAGCTAAAGGAGATGGAGGCTGAGATGGAAAGACTACTAAAAGAGAAAGAGAAGGCACAGACAATGGAAGGCATCCCATTAAGTGCTATCCCAATTGCAGGATTGAGCACAGCAACAGTGACAGTCGTTTCATCTACTGCATCAGTGCCACTACCAGAGGGAGCAACAGACCTGGCCAAGTCTATGAAGAGAATGAACCTGCAAGAGTCAGAAATCAGCAGGCTTAAGAAAGAATTGGAGAATCTCCAAGAGCTAAAGACTTCTTTCCAGACAAGTCTATCCAAAGAGAAACAGGTGAATGAGCAAATCAGGAAGGAGTTACAGCAGCTCCAGAAACAGATAATGGCAGGAAAGACTTTGGCTGAGGTCAAAGAGATTGTGTGGACAGATATTTCCAAGTCCATAAATGAAATCTGGCCAATGGTTCAAATCATGTTTAAACAAAACGATTTGCTCGAGAGGAGCAAGCAGGCTGTTGAGAAAATCAGAATGGAGCTGGGAGACATGCCAGCCCAAGTGAATGAAATCATAAGGTTCCTAAATTCCAAGACCAGGGAGGAACTAGAAGAATTAAAGATTGAGGACAGGACAGAAACTATACTTGAAGTCAAAAGGGTTCTAACCAAAAGAGGTCTCATGCTTCAGCTTGAAGAGAAGATTCAAGTCATGGATCAAGGAGTACAAAATTTTTTCAGTAAGATAGATTCTCTCCAAAGGAAGGGCCTGCCCGGCCTGAAGGTCATTAATGACAAATTAATGACACTCTCTGATTACAAGAAAAGGTTGACTGAAGTGTCTAAGGACAATTCCAAGTTTGCAGGGATACAGGGAAGCATCACAGGAAAAGCATTCATGGAGGCCTTGCAATTGGATATTAGTATCCAACATGAGATTAAACACATATTCATCATCAAGCCTACATTTTCTAAATATACAGACATGGATGAAGTGTATCGTAGATTGCTTAAAGTCACAGTGCCAGGTCATATCATATGGGAGGAGCTGTGTGATCTACTAGATTAGCAGATGAGCTGCCATGATCTAGTCATTTGTCTAGTCAGAATAGGTTGCGAAGGCACCTCGCCAATGGCCTACCCCAGAAATTTCCGCATGCAGTTGTACTGAGTCATCAAACAATTTTTGATTAGTTAAAGTAGTTAGACTAAAAATAGAATGAGCACGTCCTGATCAGTTATGACAGGAACGTTTGTAATTTAAATTATAAATACTTCAACTCTCTAAGTATTGGGGGTTGTTGATTGGCAAACCCTATTGCTATCAAGCTGTACTATTTTTGAGATCGGCCATTAATAAAGAAGAGGCATTTACAGGATTCTTGCGTATGTTCACCGGTGACGTTGATCTTCTAAGTTTAATGTATTCCTTTCTCTGTAATCATTTTGTTTTCTGGAACTAATCTTTATGAATAGCGTAATGTTGCAGGATTTATCTTTGATACCCTATTTCCGATTCTAAAGATTTCAATGTTTTCTTCCAATATATTCAATTAAGAAATTCTTAACTACTTGTTAGTTGAAGTTATTTGCCTCATCTTTTCTTCTGTCCATCATTTTAATTTATAAAGATCCAGTGAATATATTATCTCGCCCTGTGAAGGTTTTCTTTAGCATTTCTGGTTGCATCGATTATTTGTTTAAATACAGACTCCATAGCCCAATGGATGTGTAAACCGTCTCAACCAACTTCAAAAACTCATTTACAACAAAACCCACAGTTTCTTTACCTAACCTAATATCTAAAACCAAAACAAATCTAAATCACATAGAGAGATCTCTCTCTGAAGCTGGAAGGGCTAGATCCCAGCTTTAAAAGCGGTTGGTTAAGGTTATCCTTTGTAGATTTCTTCTTCTTCAACCTCTAGGGAATTTACCAAGTGCTAACATAATTGGCGACTCCACTGGGGACAAACTAAAACTGACAATCTCACGTTTTCTTTCCCCTAAAAAGAATGTTTGATTCTGAGAATAAAGTAATGTTTAGAGGTTGATTTACTCTGTGTATATTATTTTTCAGACTAATAAAAAAAAAAAGGTATATATATAAAAACCAAAAACAGTTATGGCTTCCAGGAAATTTCACACTCGATCTCATCCAAACCCAGAACACGCAATAGTGTTAGATAACCCCGAGCAGTTGCTCAGGCGAAAACCCTTAGCAGTCGATTCAGTGAGTCATACCTCCCTGCGTAAGTTTCCTTATTTTTCCAGAGAACCAGATACCTCTCAAAACCTTGATCTTGATACCTTTCCACCCCGAAGCTTGGTTAGAACACGATCTGAAACTTTCGTGACAGGACTCGTTTTTGACCCAACTGGGTTGCAACCCCGAACCCCTGAAGTCTTGTCTCTTACGACTAAACTACAAATCACTACCTCAGCACCGCCCAGTCCTTCCTCGTCCTCATTTCCAGTCGCTACCTCCATCCAGGTCATCGTCCCACCTCCTCCGCCTGTCATGGCAGCTCGATATGCCCCTTTGGTGTTGGCTGCACCACTACATGCCATGCCCCAAGACTACCAGACTAGACTTCCACAGTTCGATGCAACCGGAACATTAAACGCACAACAACATGTGGATAAAATGAACGACTACTTGGATTTGCAAGAAGTTGACGAAGTTGACGTTCAAATGAGACTGTTTGCCCAGAGTCTGACAGGGGATGTCAAGAAATGGTTCAAAGCCTTACCCGCCGCATCAATCCCCGACCTTGTCGCATTCCAAAGAAGTTTTCTTGACAGATGGGAGGTAAAGAAAAACCCTCTCCAGATACTGTCAGAATACGAGAATATAAAAAGAAATCAAGGTGAGACGGTACAAGATTATTGCACCCGTTTTAACAATTTGTATAATGCAATCCCAACTGAAATCAAACCTCCCCAAGGTTTGGCATTGATTAAATTCCCTGATGGATTCGATGCTGACATGTCTTACCAATTAAGAGAAAGAAATGCTGCCACCCTTGAAGACATGCAGAAACGTGCTATTAGTGTGGAGGCTAATCTGTTGGCGAAACGAGCCCGTCAAAGGTCAGAAAGGAGAGTCACGATCAAAGAAGAACCCTCTACGTCAACCACTGAGTCGAAATTGGATTTTGTGGTCAGAACTTTGGAATTATTGATGGAAAGAACGAGTATTTCAGACAGAAATCCTCCAAGAGACAATACACCTGCTCCTTAGTTTCGAAACCCCAATTTTAGAAGAAACCCCCCTCAAATAAGACAGAGAGATCCAAGGGATCAAAGAGACCAAAGAGATCAGAGAGGTCATGATCAACCGATCAGGCCTCCTCTACAGGAAAACTATGCTAATGAAGGGGGAGAGGTGGTTGAGGAATTGGAAGACACTCACATTAACCTCATGGGAATTCATGATAATGAGGCCATCTTTCTCACCCAAGAAGAGCAGGAACTCTTTCTGCTAAATCAAACTAAGGTAAGTGAGGAAACCGAATATGCGGGACAACAAGCTTTTGAAAACACTATTTTGGAGGTGCATCGTCAATACAATCTGCGAAGTAAGAAGACAGAAGGAGATTCTTCGAAAAAGACGGCTGAAACGCAGAAGGTGGCTGAGACTAAGAAAACCCCTGAAAAGACTACTGCTGAGAAGGCTTCTGAGAAAAGTAAAGCCGACACCCCCGTGAAGATAAACATCACCCTTCTGAAAAGACCAGCCCATCCCGAAGTGTCACCTATTAGTCCACCCAGCACTTCTGAGCGGAAAAATATGGTGGACCAACCAGAATCAATGAGTCAGGCCCGAGCTCCTGCACATTTTAGCCTAGAGGGAGAATTGCCCAAAATAAAAATCCCTATCCCTCTTACAGAGTTGATGAACAGAGGCAGATATCGCTCACAGGTACTAAGAGCATTAGCCATTGAACCAGACATAGGCACCAAGGCCTTGAATATTGGATCAGTGACTCATTCAGACACTGTGAACCTCACTGATGATCATCCCGAACTCCTTTTCGGACCTGAAGTAAATGGTCGAGACGATACCGGTGATGTAGCTCCCTTTTACATCAGTTTGAACATACACGATTTAATATTGCATAACGCCATGATGGATTCAGGTGCCTCACATAATTTGATGCCTAAATCAGTAATGGAAAAGCTGGGATTGGAAGTCACTAGGCCTTACAAAGATCTACACTCGTTTGACTCCAGCAAAGTCAAATGTATTGGTTTGATTAAAGATTTGTGCATCACCTTGGTTCAGATCCCTTCGAAAAGCATGGTAATGGACGTGGTGGTTGCAGACATCCCGCCAAAATATGGCATGTTGATATCCCGGTCTTGGGGAGCTAAGTTGAAAGGAACTCTGCAGCTGGATATGTCTTACGTACTATACCAGTGTTCGAACAACATAGGAGGTTATACAGAGAAACACTGATGAAGTATATGGTCAGTAGTCAAGATAAACCACACAATTACCCCCTTTACTCTGCTCATTCCGATTTAGATTCGTTCATCTTGTACAATGACGGTGATACTGAAGAGCCAGATATTCAGCTGGTGGAAGACGTAGCTAGTCAAGATGAAGGCCCAGAAAATGGTGAGGCTGCAAAGATGGAAAATGTAATCGCTGAAGATTTCCCCGCTGATTTTTGGAGTATGGATTTCGATGGAGCTGTGAGTAAAGAAGGAGCAGGAGCTGGAGTCTGGTTGTATAATCATCGGAAAAGGTATTCAGAAAATCATTCCTATAAGTTAAATTTCCACTGCACTAACAACGTTGCCGAGTATGAAGCTTTAATGCTCGGTCTGAATCTGTTGAAAAAAGTTGGTGCTAAGCAAATAATGGTAAGGGGTGACTCTGAATTAATAATCAAGCAAATTAAAGGTGAGTACACTGCTAAACACCCGCGCCTTAGAGCCTACAGGAATGTTATTCTAGATGCTTTGAAGTGTTTTAATGAGGTTGACTTGCAAGTAATGCCGAGAGGACAGAATATTCTGGCTGACGGATTGGCTACGTCAGCAGCTTCCTGCAAGATTCTGTTCCGCCAAACTCGCCCGTACATCGTTGAAGTGAAATGCAGACCGACGGTTCCCGATAATATCAGGTATTGGCAAGTCTTTGGAAATGACGATCAGATAGAGGACTTTCTGCAATGCAAGAACGATTTTGAATGTACAAACATAGATGTAGAAAATGAAAATGAGAATGTAAATAATTCTGAGTTTGAAATAGGTAGTGTGAATACTGTAAATACGGTAGATACAGAAGATACAGTAGATTCAGGAGAGTTAGGAGATGACGAAATAGATGCCGATGTTTTACAATTGAAAAGCAATGTGTTGCCTAGAGGGCTTGTCCCTTTGGAATATCTGTTTGACAATGACGATGTAGCTAAGAAACCAAAAATAGAAGCTCATGGGAAAGAGGTAGAGGACTGCAATATAGGAACTGAAGAGAAGCCTAGGATGGTCAAACTGTCCAAATCTTTACCCCCAGAACAAAAGCTTAAGTACATTGAGCTATTCAAAGAATATTCAGACGTTTTTGCCTGGGGCTATGAAGATTTGAAAGCCTATGACACCGGCATCATACAACACAGGATTCCCATAAAGGAAGACCAGAAACTGTTTAGGCAAAAACTTAGGAGGATAAATCCCAAGTTGCTTCCCCTGATAGAAAAAGAGATTAAGAAAATGTATGATGCCAAGATCATAGTCCCATTACGTTTCTCTAAGTGGGTTTCTAATTTAGTCCCTACGCGTAAGAAAACCGGGGAAATCAGACTCTGCATAGATTTCTGAAATCTGAACAAAGCATCCTTGAAGGATAATTACCCCTTGCCTAAGATGGATCACCTCTTGCAAAGAGTGGTCGGGTCCAGTCGAATTTCTTTGCTAGATGGTTTCTCAGGTTACAACCAGGTCCTAGTGCACCCAGACGATCAAGAAAAAACTGCTTTCACCACACCCTGGGGCACTTTCTTGTATGTGAAGATGCCTTTTGGTTTGATGAACGCAGGAGCCACGTTCCAGAGGGCAATGGATATCGCCTTCATTGAAGAATCAGGTAAGTTTATTGTCGTTTATCTAGATGATGTGAACGTATTTTCCCAATCTGATGATGAACATCTACGACACCTTAGACGAGTTTTCGAAAAGTGTAGAAGGTTCGGGATTTCTTTAAATCCCAAGAAGTGTCTTTTTGGGTTAGAAGAAGGAAAACTGCTGGGACACATCATCTCTAAAGAGGGAATCAGAATTGACCCCAGCAGAATAGAGGCCATATTAAAGTTAGAACACCCAAGAAACCTCAAAGAACTACAGTCTTTTATAGGGAAAATCAACTTCCTTCGAAGATTCATTCCTAATCTGGCCGAGCTCCTCCAAAACATTACAAACATGCTAAAAAAGGACGCGAAAATTAAATGGGATTCTGAGTCCAGGCGATCCTTCGAACAGGTAAAACGAGCACTTACAGAAGCCCCAGTTTTGATTAGTCCCGATTTCACTAAAGATTTCTAGCTCTTTTCTTTCGCCTCTGAACATACTATAGAAGCTGTGTTACTGCAGAAGAACAGTGAAGGGTATGAACAGCCCATAGCTTTCTTCAGCAAAGCTCTAAGAGATGCTGCACTGAACTACAATATCATGGAAAAACATGCTTTTTCTTTGGTAAAGGCTATCAAGGACTTCAGGGTCTATATTCTCCATTCCCACATCGTAGCTTATGTTCCAAACGCGGTAGTAAAAGATATCCTGACACAAGACAACCCCGATGGGAGAAGGGGAAAATGGATTGAAGTTATTCTAGAATATGACATAGAAATTAAGCCCACAAAACTAATCAAAGGCCAAGGCCTTGCCAAGTTGATGGCTGAATCTAACTTTCAGGCTCTCGACATTAATTTTCTAGATGTGGCAGATGAACAGGGCGAGATGGTGACTCCAAATGTTAAAGAGGTTTTTCTCAACTCTCCATGGTATGCAGACCTTATTTTTGCTCTACAAAATTTACAAGCTCCCCTTGGTTTAACTAAAATTAAAGCTAGATTTTTAAAGTTGAAGGCATTGAAATTTTGTATTCTAGAAGGAAATTTATATTGGAAGGACCCTGCAGGTATTCTTTTAAATTGTTTACTGAAAGATGAAGTTGATAAAGTGTTGCAGGAGTTTCATGCAGGAGAATGTGGCTGATCTGAAAATAGAAGGCTGACTTGTTATTCTATGCAAGCACCCCTACTTCATTAAAATAAACTTTACAGGACCTTGCTTCATGTGTATAAATATGCAAAATAAACTTATGTGTTAAGTTCATGTATCTTCTTGTAAATGCTTATGTGTGAGCAAAT
>ML794048.1:231861-308334 GCA_009831015.1 Picea engelmannii
AACAAATACACGGCAACTTAAATTGCAGCAAACAAACCATCAAACTCAGAACAATCACAACATGATAAAGGAGTTCACCCCCCTACGGGCTACATCTCCTTGAGCCTCCATAATGGACTTGGCTCTCTGGGATTAATTAGTCAAAAGTTATTTTACAAGATGCTGCTCAACTCCAATGGAAAAACAAACTGCACCATTGAGATCAGAACACATAAAAGCCCCAAAAATGACTAATACAACTCTGAAAACGGATCATGGCTCATCCGGGCATGACATCCTCTACATGTGGCCATAAGCTTCCCTGAGCTTCTCTTTGGAAAAAACACCTGTAAAAGTCCTCAAAAGCCTCTGAAACCTGTCCCAATGTGTTCAGAGCATAGCAATTAGCCAAACATGATATTTAAATCACAGAAAACAGACATAGGCTCACCAAACCATGTCCTCGATCAAAGAGGGCTGAAAGTTCCCTAGAGCTTCCTGAAACTTCAACGGTGAAAAACTTGCATGAAGAGTCTTCAAATGGCTGTGAAAATGACACCAATGGATCCAGCACGTCCAAAAACCCCTGGCTGGGCTTTTACGGCACCTCAATCGGCCAAATAATGAAGAAGATATGCCTCCTCCATTTTCCTCCTTCAAGCTTTGCTGGAACCGGTTCTACAAATTGCACTCTTGTGCACACGAACCTGGAACACGCTCCCGAAATGTGTTTTAACCTGGCACCGGGCGCAACCGCGCCAACGGTGCAAACCGTAGGACGGTTAGGGCGCCTCCAGCCCCCAACCGCCTAGATTTTGGTCACCTGGGTCATACAACCTCGGGCTATGGACAAAAGGGCTAACGGACACAACTGTCCCGCATAACCATCCAAACCATATTAAAAAACCGCGCCAATAAAAACACGGTCACCTGTATGAGCACCCCAAAAACCGAGGGCTCCCGTATTAAACAATATGCGCCCACACATATGGTAATGGTCATATAACATATCGCATAGAACCATGGGTGTAGTCCACAACATATTTCCCGCGCACAAACCTGGTTTAAATTGTTGGTTTAATAAAAGAAACACAACACATATATTTATAATATATGTTATATACCCCGCCAAATAAACAAATGGTCATATACCATATAATATGACCGCGGGTCATTTGGAATACCAACTCCCACGCGGATAGCAAATACATATGGTCACATAGAGTGTGATAGAACCTCGGGCTGGGGCTAAGCCCTGGCCCGATCCCCCCGCCAAAAATTACCCATATAACTTCAAATAATTTTAAAGCCATTTCACATACAAGCAACACGCGGCGGCATTGTGGTTATCGTAAGTTTGTGAAGGCATGTGGCGAGGGGGAGGTCCCGGGGTCGAACCCCGTGGACTCCCATAGAAATTTTACATAACCAAACATCAACCACCTACAGATGGGTGCCACGTGGCACCCTATTATTCGCCAAAATGAGATGCCATGTGTCACGAAATAACTCGCTCATTGACAACCAATCACAGATTGCCACTTCACCTGCCACGTGTGTGTCGTACCATCAATGCCACATCAGCATGTACGGATGTCCAGTCAGTTGTACGGCCTCTGCCACGTCAGCAGTACGGCCTGCCCAGTCAGCATCAATTTTTTCTTGTTTGGCCCGGCGAACAGACCTCGATAACTTCTCCATACGGAATCCGTTTTCGAAAGTAAATATACCTCCGGAATCAGGAAGACGAGACGGACGCAATGGCACCATTTTCGTCGCGATCCGAACATTTTGAAAATTGAGCAAATTTTTTGCCCCCTGGTCCAGATTTTGATCAGTGGCGGCCATTTGAACTAGAAGGTTACAACAAACAAAATACTCAGAGCTGGATTTTACTGGCCCACCCTGTTCACGGATGTACATCGGAAAGTAACAGCATGTCACCAATGCCAACTATTTGAGGGTAAAAGGAAACTCCTTCCTTTACCTCTTAAACCAATTTCAGTGGAGGCTCCTTTCTAGCAATGGGGACTTGACTTCATTGGAGAAATACACCCTCCGTCTTCAGGCCAACATAAGTGGATTCTTACTGCCACTGATTATTTTACCAAATGGATCGAGGCTGTACCAAGCAGGCAAGCCACTGACTCTGTTATTATCAAATTTCTTGAAAATAATATTTTTTCTCGTTTTGGTTGTCCTAGAAAGATCATTACTGACAATGCAGCGGCCTTTCGGTCGAAGAAACTCATTGATTTCTGCAATCGCTACCACATTGGCTTGGGGCATTCCACAGCCTACTACCCTCAGGGGAATGGGTTGGCAGAATCCTCAAACAAGACTCTGGTAAATATCATCAAGAAAACATTGCAGGAGAACAAAAGGTCATGGCATGATAAGTTGGTATTTGCTTTATGGGCAGATAGACTGAACACCAAAAGGTCAATTGGTATGTCACCATACCAGCTGGTTTATGGTATTGAGGCTGTTTTCCCAACTTCTTTGGGAGTTCCAGTTATGAAGATACTTCAAGATATTCAAGCTGAGCCAAATGACTCCCAGAGAAGAATCAATCAGATGATTCATTTGCAACAGACTGGAGAGGATGTTTTCAACAAAACACAGGTCATCCAGGAAAACATCAAGAAGATCTTTGATAAACGAACCAAGGAGGATGATTTTGAACTGGGAGACCTGGTGTTGAGATGGGATGCCAGGAACGAGGACAAGGGAAATCATGGGAAATTTGACAATTTGTGGATAGGGCCCTACATGATCCAAGCTTTCAGAGGAAACAATGCCTTTTTGCTGAACAATGTTGATGGGTCAGATCTGCCAGGAGCACCTGTGAATGGCAGAATGCTGAAACATTATGTCCCACCTCAGTAAGAGATTTGAAGAACCCACTCTCCATTGTGCATACCATTTTTAATTTTCAGTCTTTACTTGCATTTTCTAAGTGAAGAACATTGGTAGTTTGTCGAAGCCCGAAGAGAAGGCCCTAAGCTGTTGACCTCTGTTTTTCGAAATTTTCCTGAGAATAAGACCAGCGAAGGCTACTAGACAGATATGTTCAGAATGACAGGAAACTGGATTCTTGGCACTTAACAGGGCAAGTACCATCCCCAGGTGGAGTCGTTGTTATCACCCCATAAATTATGGGAATCAACCTATGACTTGGATATTATGGATATTATCTGTATCTAGTGCTTTTATTGGCAATTGGTTTTTCATTTTAAAAGGAAAAGAAAAAGAAAAGAAAAGAGGGCAAAAAAGAATTGAAACAAAAGCCCCATGCAATAATAGTAACTTGGTCATACCTTTCAAGCATGACCAAGTTCTTTTAAATTTTCAATGTTGATAGGTTAGTGAATGCATCTGATCAGACTGTCTAATCCTGGTCAGACAGCCCCTAGGTTAGAACTAGTGAATACATCTGATCAGACCATCTAATCCTGGTCAGATAGCCCCTAGGATAGAACTAGTGAATAAATTTGACCAGACTGTCTAATCCTGGTCAGATATCCCTTAGGAAGAATAATATCTTAACCCAACAGTTTAATCTGGGTTAATTGACTTGTGAAGTAGGTTAGAATGTAGATTAATTGTTTTGCTTGCCTTGCCCAAATAAAACCCACTTGAAGAAAATGCTACATCAAGCCTCTGTTGCATAAGGATAGTTGAAATGGTGTCCCCTTGGTGGTGTCTAAAACAAAATTGGGAAAACCCATAGGAAGGCACTAATCCTAAGTTTTTCCTACACATGACTTTTTCCGCTCCCGACATATGTTTCATTCACTTTTCCATGGTCCAGATCATGATGCCTAGATCAACGGCTCACACAGCATTCCGGACCCCCCCGCCCGTTCTGCCTTTAACGGAAAGGGGGGGTCCGGAATCGGCGATAACATTCACGCAGATCTGGACGGTCCAGAAGAGAGCACGTGAATCCACATCCCACATTGGATTCCGAACCCCCCCGCCCATTCTGCCTTTAACGGGGGGGGTCCAGAATTGGTAATAACTTGGGCGTGCATCTAGATGGCTCAGAACAAAGCGCTCAAATCTACGGTTCATATTGAATTCCGGACCCCCCCCCCCTCCGTTCTGCCTTTAATGAAGGGGGGGGGTCCGGAATCGGCATTAAAGAGCGCGCTAAGATCTACGGTCAGAAAATAAGCGCACAAATCAATGGTCCATAATGGATTTTGGACCCCCCCAAGTGTTCTGCTTTTAACCAAAGGGGGGGGGTCCGGAATGAATATTCCTTATGGCGGGTCCCTTGTTACATGTGGTGTTGTCCTGTTGGTCCAGAAGTCCCATCCTCCACATGCTTCCTGACATCCCGTCGCCCCTGAACGTCATCCTCCACTGGTCCACTTGTTCCACTTGCTCCCGGGGTGGTGTCACTTCCCATAACTTCCGTCAGTCCATGTTGTCAGTACCTCACCCCCTTCACTCATGAACAACCTCCTTTGGTGACTTTTACATCCAATCACCAACCTCCACGTCAGTCGTCCGTATACTTTGGTCACCGTCACCTGCCATATCACCCCAAGTGGCCCGTTGTCCATTAATAACTAGATAATATGCCCGTTGTCATGTTGACCGTATATCCCGCGCCAAACCGACCCCAATTTTGAATAAAACTACCGTTTTCCCTATGCATTCGTTATTCATCCATCGCGCCAGAAACCTATTATTCCTCCGTCGCTTCCGCATCGCCTGCACCTACAGTCCAATCGACCCCACTAACATATTGTTTATTTGCAGGTACAGTAGTTGAAATGGTATCAAAGTCCAGACAAGCGGAAGAAGAAGAAAATCATTTTCTTCCTCCTCCGGTAGACCTGGATAAAATTCCCTTGGTCGATAAAGATCGTTTGATAGCAGATACTATTTGCAGTTTCGACTTTTTTGATCTACAGTCATGGCTCCGGGAGGTGTTCCTGGACCAGAGTGACGAAATTGGACTCTGGGAGTCCAATTTGCCCCTGTATCTTTTTCCCCAGATTCATCATTTCCCAGAGTTCACCCTCAAATGCCAAGCCCATTACATCCCCGACCAGAAAACCATTGTTTCTTCATCTGGAGACGTCGTCTTCTTCATCACACCTGACGATATTGACCAGATGATGCAAATTACCCGTGCTGAAGCTGCATCCTCGTTCAACTTAGAAATCCTCACTGAGCTTTATCAAAAAATGACTTTCCCACAGAGAGCTCAGATATTTGAGATTTTTCTCCCCACTTCTACTCCACTCCCTTCCACCAACCCCCCTTACCCTTCTTCCATGTTCTCCACCAAAGGAAACCAAATCATCTCTTCCCTGTGTGTCCTGTTGGGTTACTATTCTGATCAATGGGTAGATGAGTCCATCCTGGGTTTTCTGTCCATTTTCTCGAACGATGAACAACCCACCACGCAGTTCGACTACAACACCTTCTTGGCCAATAATATCCATGAACAATTTGTGAATTTTTCCACAGAGGGCATGTTCAGATATTCCTCCATTCTGGCTTACATGTTCATGTATTTTCAAGCCGACAGGTTCACTTTCTCCATGCAGAAGATGGACGCCGACGGAAATCCCCAGACAGTCACAGCGTGGACTTCTCTTCTAAAACATAATTCTATTGAATACGACTTCAAAGCGTTCATTGATCAATTTTACCACCCTGTGGTAAGTATGTTGGGTGGCCACCCTGAGCCACGAATAAATGAAGAGGTCCAGAGAATTCTACATCTCTCGGAAGATGCAAAGACAAGAGACTAGTACTTGTATCAGAATCACTCTGAGATCCGAGGTTATGGGTGCGAATTAGCACCTTACAAGCTGCCGAGATATGTACCGGTAAGAATTTTTGCATTAGAATATATTAGGTAGATAATGAATTCTGATGATATTCACTTTGTTTCCCTTAAGAAGAAGCAACAATTGCGGATCAAAGGGCAGATTGGTTCTTTCATCTGCAATAGTAGAGGCGCATGTGAGGAAGCAAACAGAATGTTAAAGGATATGAAAATCTTTACAAGTTTCACCTGGCACTATGATCCCTGTGGGATCATTTCTGAGATGAGAGTGAAAAATAAGAATGTCCCATATCCGCATGAGTCCAAGCCAGAAATCGAGAGATTTGCAAATCAGACAGAATGGGAGCCCGATACTCTGATGGACGTGGAACAACAAATTGAAGTGGAACAGCAGACGCCCTCGACTAGTGTGTTTCCCACCACCACACCTCAGTTCCCCAAGGAGAAGAGGCCCCCACAGGAGTCGTCTCCTCCTGTAATGGAGGTGTCATCAGAGGAATTTCAAATGCACTCCAAGAAGCCGAGGACAGTTTCGGCGCCCGGCGCAACAATAGAGCAGGAAATTTCGACTACCACAGTAACTACCACAAACGTCAAGCCAGCCACTCTCCCTTTTGGCTCGAGCCAGCTTAAGGAAATGACAACAACAATAAAATCAATGGATTCTCCACTAGATACCCCGCTGAGTAAAACTGGTCCCAAATTAGGAATTTTCGATAAATATGACTTGATCAAAAAGAAGAACCAGACACTCACTAGCAACACTTATGCCCAGTTTCAGAAGCAGTCGTCCACAGCTCAGCACAGGCTTCTTTCATCCTTTGACATTGAAAAGGGTAGGATGCATATGACTTACCTCCAAGCACAAGTGTCGAATCCCAAGGTGATATCACATTACAAAAGGGCCACCTTTGAGTTCCAGGCTAAGGACGTGCATCCAGCAGATCAGATGTATCTGCACAAGCAAACTGGGGAGATGGTTTTCCACACATTGGCCCATGCCTCAGCTTCTGCATCAAAATTTCGGATAGCTTTGAACAATGCCCAGACCCAACTGAAGCTGGAGAAAATATCATCCTTCGCGAAAGACAACAGGATTAAGACGTTGGAGGAGCTGGTCCTCAAGATCGGTTACGACCCAGCGAACGTCAAGGCTGCGGAAGAGATGATTAAAAAAAAAATGTTGATATCGCGTCCTTAAGAAAACAACTAAAGATCCCTCCAACAGAGGACCCACATGCCAAGGAGATAGCAGAAAAGGAAGGGGAAAAGGATGAGATGTTGAAGTTACTAATGGAGTAGAATGCTCAGCTAAAGGAGATGGAGGCTGAGATGGAAAGACTGCTAAAAGAGAAAGAGCAGGCAAAGACAATGGAAGGCATCCCATTAAGTGCTATCCCAATTGTAGGATTGAGCACAGCAACAGTGACAGTCGTTTCATCTACTGTATCAGTGCCACTACCAGAGGAACAACAGACCTGGCCAAGTCTATGGAGAGAATGAACTTGCAAGAGTCAGAAATCAGCAGGCTTAAGAAAGAATTGGAAAATCTCCAAGAGCTAAAGACTTCTTTCCAGACAAGTCTATCCAAAGAGAAACGGGTGAATGAGCAAATCAGGAAGGAGTTACAGCAGCTCCAGAAACAGACAATGGCAGGAAAGACTTTGGCTGAGGTCAAAGAGATTGTGTGGACAGATATTTCCAAGTCCATAAATGAAATCTGGCCAATGGTTCAAATCATGTTTGAACAAAACGAGTTGCTCGAGAGGAGCAAGCAGGCTGTTGAGAAAATCAGAATGGAGCTGGGAGACATGCCAGCCCAAGCAAATGAAATCATAAGGTTCCTGAATTCCAAGACTAGGGAGGAACTAGAAGAATTAAAGATTGAGGACAGGACAGAAACTATACTTGAAGTCAAAAGGGTTCTAACCAAAAGAGGTCTCATGCTTCAGCTTGAAGAGAAGATTCAAGTCATGGATCAAGGAGTACAAAAGTTTTTCAGTAAGATAGATGCTCTCCAAAGGAAGGGCCTACCCGCCCTGAAGGTCATTAATGACAAATTAATGACACTCCCTGATTACAAGAAAAGGTTGACTGAAGTGTCTAAGGACAATTCCAAGTTTGCAGGGATACAGGGAAGCATCACAGGAAAATCATTCATGGAGGCCTTGCAGTTGGATATTAGTATCCAACATGAGATTAAACACATAGTCATCATCAAGCCTACATTTGCTAAATATACAGACATGGATGAAGTGTATCGTAGATTTCTTAAAGTCACAGTGCCAGGTCATATCATATGGGAGGAGTTGTGTGATCTACTAGATTAGCAGATGAGCTGCCACGATCCAGTCATCTTTCTAGTCAAAAGAGGTTGCGAAGGCACCTCGCCAACGACCTACCCCAGAAATTTCCGCATGCAGTTGTACTGAGTCATCAAACAGTTTTTTATTAGTTAAAGTAGTTAGACTAAAAATAGAATAAGCACGTCCTGATCAGTTATGACAGGAACGTTTGTAATTTAAATTATAAATACTTCAACTCTCGAAGTATTGGGGGTTGTTGATTGGAACACCCTATTGCTATCAAGCTGTACTATTTTTGAGATCGGCCATTAATAAAGAAGAGGAATTTACAGGATTCTTGCATATGTTCACTGGTGACGTTGATCTTCTAAGTTTAATGTATTCCTTTCTCTGTAATCATTTTGTTTTCTGGAACTAATCTTTATGAATAGCGTAATGTTGTAGGATTTATCTTTGATACCCTGTTTCCGATTCTAAAGATTTCAATGTTTTCTTCCAATATCTTCAATTAAGAAATTCTTAACTGCTTGTTAGTTGAAGTTATTTGCCTCATCTTTTCTTTTTTCCATCATTTTAATTTATAAAGATCCAGTGAATATATCATCTCGCCCTGTGAAGGTTTTCTTTAGCATTTCTGGTTGCATCGATTATTTGTTTAAATACAGACTCCATAGCCCAATGGATGTGTAAACCGTCTCAACCAACTTCAAAAACTCATTTACAACAAAATCCACAGTTTCTTTACCTAGCCTAATATCTAAAACCAAAACAAAGCTAAATCACATAGAGAGATCCCTCTCTGAAGATGGAAGGGCTAGATCCCAGCTTTAAAAGCGGTTGGTTAAGGTTATCCTTTGTAGATTTCTTCTTCTTCAACCTCTAGGGAATTTACCAAGTGCTAACACATGGAATAGTTCCTAAAGTCCCTTCTTCCTCCCACTGTCAAGGATGTATCCATGAATCTACCTAGGAATGAGGAAGAATCTATCCAAAAATCCTATTAATATAATCGAATCTATGGAAAATCAAGGTATCTCTATACCATCCCTCCTAATGCCCCTAGATCTCACTCAAGTGAATTTTTTGAACCAAGGGAATCCATTTAGTTGATAGCCTTATCAAATATATGTCTCTTACCTATCCACACTCTTCTCCTTCTGAAACTAGTGAATATGGTAACCCTTATGGTGGGTTTATCATTTCATACCCTTAACCTTATGTGGGGTATACTTCAACACCTCACATGTATCCTAATTCCCCTTAGGATTCTTCATGCTCTTCATTTCAGTTGGGCACTAGTACCTCACACCCTACACCCCATGTACATCCACATGTATATGAACCAACTTGTAACAACTCTTCTTGTGGTGGGGCTACCATGAACCTATATTACCCCTTTCCTATCCCATGACTAGTTGCTTCAGTCCCTTCAACAACGATACCCCAAAATGCTATTGGTTAGCCTACACCCCCTCCATAAGGGCAAGTCTACGCACAAAAAACTCCTCCCAGTACCCTTAATTAGAATAATAAGAAGAAAAAATGGAAGGGAAAGAAAAATAACCAAAATCAAGGGAACCATAATCCACAACCTAATACCAATGTTGGGGGAAATCAACCTTCTAGAATACAAGTCCAAGTAACATCCCCAACCCAAGCAGGGGAAGAATAAATTTTTTTGTACTAATAAACCTTTCTCTATTTGTGGTGTCTATGGACACTATACCCATAAATTTCCCTTTTTACTTGAGATGCATCAGATGTGGAAAGAAACTGAGGCCACCAAACATGATAACCATCAACCTACCCCACCATCCTCATCAGAACCAACTGTGTTGAGAAATCCTTTTCCAGCATAAGGGTTTGTGTCCACCATAGAAGCCACTCCTTCTGGACCACCTCCCACTTCCACCATTCATGGGAATGGGAATTACCAAATAATTTACTTATATTCAGTTGATGCCGACCTCACAACTTGAACTTGTCAATATGGTATGCCTCTTGAAGCACAACCTAATATTTTTATGATCCCCTTGCATCCAATAATGGACCTTTATATATTCCTCGACTAGGTGTGAACCTAGTTCCCAAGGTGCCTAAGGTGTAATTCCCCAATTCTCATGCATGGGTATCCCACAACTACAACATAGTAGATGACTTAGCTCAATCTTCTACACCAATGTCATCCTTTGATGTCCTCCTAACGTGTACTTCACAACATAAGGATTTACTATATGCTTTGGGTGTTTTTGATCCATTAGATGATAAGATTATTACCTTTGATACTAACAAGATTGAACCTTTTCGATTATCACATTTAGTGGGATTTTAAATTCTAGTGTCCATAAAAAATTCCATCATTTATCAATGCATTTTTTATGAATATGCATCCACATGAATCATGTCATCCCAATTTTGGAAGAAGTTAGTCTCCCTAACACTAATCATATCTATGATATCCCTTCGCATGTATGATGGTTGGCCCTCTCAACCTAAAAATATTTATTAGAACTATCCTATCCAATTGGGAGGGAAGGAAGTTTGTATTGACATTGAAGTCATAAATCCCCCTTTGGACTATAACTTCCTTCTAGGTCAAAGCTTCATGTATGCCATGAAGGAATTTTCCTATTTTGTATTTCATAAGATGATTTCCCCCCATAACAAGAAACTTGTCACCATAGAAAAATTGACCTACCATGATCCTCAAGAACAACTTCATCCTAAACATGTGGTGTCTTCCTTGGGTGGAAGCCAAAAAGTACCCTCTCTTTCAAACATCATCCTTGGAGTCTACAAAGATTCGACATTACTTGTTGCATATTATGGGCCTCACCTTGTAGTTACCCACACCAATTAATATAATGTCTATATGGTGTCATCATATCATAGCTCAACAGGACCACCTATGTATCCATAGAATGGGCCATCGGTTCTAACATATTCAATTCCACCACTAGTAGGGAATCCTCATCCATAATACCCCTTTGTCCAGTTCTCTTTCTTATTTTTTCCTACATGAAATGAAAGTACCACTATCATGGCCACATTGAATTTTCCTAACCTCACATTAGGGATCCTAGTTTGGTACTTGGATCTCCCTCCACTCCTCTTCCACCCTTTGTGCTAACTCCATATTTGGCCTTGACTCATGTTCAACCCTTACCAATGACACATGTAGTCCCTAAGGAACCTAAGTAGGCCCCAAATCAACCAACATAGGATGGGAAGGGAATTGAAAAAGGGGGAAAATTCAAAGACAAAGGGGGCACATACAATCCCAAAAAATCCATGGCCACCCAAAACACCACATCAAGGGCCATATCTCCATGTTCTTTATGAAATATATCTATCCATGCTACTAATAATTGTCTTAGGCTCCTCTAACTCAAATACCTTTATAACTTTGATTATTTAGAACCAAGTCCTTCAACACCATTTGTGCACATTACTCTCCTAGAGACATCAATAAAGCATGTTAATTTTTTGCACACAAATCACCCATTTGCTTTATGTGATACCTATGGCCACTATTCTCATAATTTTCCTATACTACCCCATTTTCAATATGTCGTCGATGCCATTCGTTAGTTGGATTATGATTATTAGGAAGAAAAAACCCTAGTTGTAGAGGACCTTTCCTTTACGTGTGAAAATTTTTCACAGGTCAATAGTCAACCGACCATTGAAATCCTCCCCCCCCTAATGTGAAAACCGATGAGAATTTCATGCAAATTATATACCTGTCAAATTCCATGGGATTGAAATTGTCAAAGAATGTTACATTCTTCGCTAACATGCACTAGAGCATCCCTTGTGTGACCCATGTACCTTCGGTCTCAACATTGGCGGAGCCTGTTGGAATACTGAGAGGCGGGGGGGTGAATCAGTATTCCCATTTTTCAACAATTAGTAGTTACTTTTTATATTTTATTGATCACCACAATAAATCAACAATGAATTGTATGCAAAATAAATTATATAAATAAATTTAACATCAATTACAAGGTTTTATAAAGAATAGTGAAGGACACCAATCCTATTTAGAGCACCAACTCTAGGAGACACCAATCCTATTTAGATCACCAACTCTAGGAGACACCAATCCCCTTCTTCAGGGAACCAACCCTATGAAGCACCAACTCCCTCGATTTTAGGGCACCAAGCCTAGGAAGCACCAACTCCCACGTCTTTAGGGCACCAACCCTAGGAAGCACCAACTCCCTTTTATTACAATTTTCTTGGTAAGGATATGAATCCTTCCATGCTCCTCCCTTCCACCCTCACTACATAAGTATCTTCAGCTTTCCTTCCTAGAATCTGCTTCATCTTTTGATCCTCTGATCTAGACTGTAGAGACAGTTTCTTCTCACCACTCTTTCTTGTTTATATATTCTTCAAAATGGCTTGAGTGTGAGACACTCTGTCCCTTTGTTTGGACCATTGCACCTCTTCGTCTAACTTAACTATAATCACAATTTATTATTCTTACTGTGAAGTCTTTTCATAAATTGATCACAGATATGGATCAATTTCATCTTTTAACTCGATCTCGAATCTCTGCAATTATTTCAGAAACCAAGTTCTACAGAGGCTCTTCCTTCAAACCATTACATGTGACTGATAACGCAAAACCATGGGCTTATCAACTTTAGTGACACATTATCTTTTGCCTTTTATATATTTTATTCCATATGACTAACAACGGTGACCCAAAACTAGGCCAAACGAGCACTTGAACACTTATCAGAATCAACGGTCACGATTTAATCTCTCGATGAAATGGATGACTATCGGTACTTCGGGACTTCGGGACTTTGCCCTTTCAAATATTTCGAATACGATTTCACCGAACAAATCGCATGGTTCATGTTTATTTCTTGGAACCAAATCAATGGTCAGATTCGATCCTTACACTTATCCTTTCACTGCTTAATCCGACGGCTGGTATTTAATCAAGCATTAAGATGGATGGCCACCATTTACTTCGAGACTTTGGATATTTATACTTACACTATCCTTCCACTGTATTTTGATCAATGGTTGAAAATGCACCCGAAGTATTATTCATATCGGACGACTCATGTCCACTTTGGCACTTCGGGACTTAGGTCATTTGTTGGTGGTGAAACTCCCGAAGTAAATCTCCCGGAGTGATGTAACTTAAAGACGTCACTTGTTGACATGGCACGGGCCAAGTGGAAGCCACGTGTCACTTAGATTCATGATTTACATGTACCTCATCTGTTGATTTCATTTTGACACTTGTCATTATCTGACTGTGCCATGTGTCCTTGTTGTCATGGTCTGGTGACGTGGTTTGTCACATGTTCTTGCTGACGTAGATCTCCCGATGTGACACATATTCATCTCCTTGATCTAACAGTCATAATACTATCTGAAATGTATCTCAGATCGACGACTGAGAGTGACTTCGGAATTTCAACTTTCGGGACTTCAGGTAATTCGATATCTCGACTTCAAAATTCTTTCGAAGTGAGATTCCTGAAGAAAAACCTCCTCACATATTTTAACCTGAAATTAATGATGTTCGTTTGATCAATATCTTAGATCGACGACTCGATCTATCTACGATGTTTATTTGCCTTGATTTAAATCCAACGATGCTCCATCTTTGCTTATCCTATCCTTTCACTTAATTTGATCCAACGGCTGATGGAAATTTGGGTATTCGAATTCTCAACCCTTTTTTCCCCACTTATCCTATCCTTCTGCTTAAAGTGATCCAACAGTCGTGAATACTCTCGAAGCATATTAATGATCAAGGATGATTGTGGAACCACAACTTGCGAGTGATTTAATTTGTCAACCAAACTCCGCAATTTGAAGTTGTGCATTTGTTGGTGAGTCAACCACAATCATCGATATTTGAAGCTATAATATCTGATAGTCCTGACTAATTACGGGATTGGAAATAGCACAATATTTAATTATCCTTTCTCTCTCCACAATATATCCCTGTCGTTGATCTGGAGATTTCACATCCGACGGTCATGACTTAATCCGACTTAATATGATCATTTGTTGGATCAACCATAGTCATCGATATTTGAGTTTATAAGATTTGACGATCTAGACCAATTGTGGGATTGGAACTAGCGAGTTGTTTAATTTTTCTTTCTCTCTCCGCAATTCATCCTTGTCGTTGATATGGCGCATGCGTATCAACAGACTTGGTTTGTCCTGTGGGATTTTGATCCTGGTCACTTTTCTGCACTGCGTTTTCCCTTTTGATCTTCATTTGCATCATCGTCTATTGACATCAATGACAATAAATCAATAATAGTATGTCCAACAATCTCCCTCTTTTTCATTGAGGGAAACATTCTAGCTTCATACATACTCCCCTTGTGATGATGCTTTTCTCTATGAAGTTACTCTCCCCCTTTGACATCAATGGAAAAGGGTTGCTCCCCCTAGGGTAATGCTCTGGGTGACACAATTGAATAACTCCCCCTTTGTTTGCTCTCTATACCTCTGACTGTTCTCCCCCTTTGTTTCTAAAAAGGGTAGCTCTTCCTGACAAGGTCTCTCCTCTTGTTATCTCAACAGGATGTCATGTATACAATTTTGTACATCATAATGTTGTTTCTACGGATATTGTTGCTCTACTGGAATACTGTGCAATTGTAGCTTATAATTTTCATATGACCTTTCGACCTTTCCATTGCTTCTTATCGATCTCTAACCAGATGTATCCGTCTTTATCCAAAATGCTTCTTTATTGTACACTGCTTCTTAAAGTCATCCGAGAGACTTTATATTTTGCTTGCCATGTGACTTATATTGGTGATAGAATGTATTCTATTCAACTAGAATTGATATAGTTGTCCAACCAACTCAGACACACATCGACCAACCAATATCTCTTTCAGATTTTCTCTGTCACAACCACTGTCTCTGAAATTTCGGTTTCCAGTCTTTTCATTTTCATATTATTTGCTCAATCTATCTTCATCATCACCTCACTACTGCAAAATTTTCCATTCATTCCATTTCTTTCTCACATAGTAACTTCCATTTAGGGTTTTTTCCACTTGTAACCATTATGAGACCAATACATAACCTGCAGTGTTCTTGGGAAGATAAAGACCTGCAATAAACTATGCCAGATCCTGCATAGAGTTATATCATTAAACCATAATGCTTTTGATGATCCTACTCATTTTTATGTGCTTCAATTCTCATAGGAGAATCAACAGAAATGGATTTTAGCTCTTCCCTAAATTCTCCTTCTCTTCTTTGTTTTTAATTTTCTCTTTGAGGAGTTTCAGTGTACCATTAAAATAGATTTGAAAAAAATCTGAGATAATAATCACTCAATTTTTCTTGTTGTTTTACTATTGGAGATTCATCATCAACGTCACTATTATGTGCACTAGAAGATTCTTTATCCTTGTCTTGAGAATATTCCTCGATTAATTTCCATTTGTTGGGTAATGGATAATCTTCTTGTATGACATTATCAAGTTTTGTATTTGTGTCAGATTTTTCTTTAGGATTTTTCATATCTTGAGTTTGATCTACTTTATATGCATAGCTTTGATTATTATATTCCTTATTAGAATTTTTACCCACCAATATCTTATTATTAACTTCATTAATTTTAGGAGCAATGTTTTCATCATCTTTATTGTTTGGTACTTCAGATTTTCTTTTCCATGTCTTCTTATTCTGTTTGTTAGGGTTTCCTATTTTTAGGGATTGCATTGGTAATCTACATTCTTTGGTTTTATGACCATAGTTGTTGCATTTTTTACATTCAATATTGAAGTTTTGCAAAGGAGCAAATGAGTTGTAGTTTCTCTTCTCTGTATTGTACCTATTGTTCTTATATCTTTGGACATTTATGTTATTGTATTGTCCATAAGCTTTCCAGTGTACTACCTTATGTCCAAAATTATTGCAAGAGTAACAATATCCAATGAATAGATATTTATTAAGGGGATTCCTTATGATGATTGTATTCTTCCTGTCATTTATTACTTTAGTAGGGAATGTTGATTTTTGTTTATGTGAAACAGTGTTCAAAGGTATGATATTTAAATTATTATCTTCTCTTCTTAAGGATACCTTTAGAGGATCTGCATAACTAATTTGTCTTTTGACAGATCTTTGTGATGTATAAGTTGAGTCTTGGGTGTATCCCAAACCAGTCTTGTTGTTTGTTGACCTTTGGCTACTGAGAATTTCATCCAAGATCTTTGAACTATTTCCAAAGTTTGATCTCTTCTTTTCTTTCTCAAGTTCACTTTTTAGCATCTTGATCTCAACTTCTAGTTTATAACATGCTTGTTTTTTTATCACTAAGTTGTTTTAAAATGATTTCTTCAGTTTTATTAGCTTTCAAGGGTCGGGACTTTAAATCACTGATGGTTTGTTCTGACTCTTTGAGGGTTTTGGAAACTTCCCTCTCTCTTGATTTAGTAGCTTCTTTAATCTCTAGAAGTTCTCTTCTTAGTACCTTGTTTTGTTTTTTAGTTTTTCCTAGTTCTTCAATTACACTAAGGATTTCTTCTTCGAAGTTCCCTTCTTCTTCATTTTCTGCATGTTTATCATCTTGTGTTTTCATTCCCATAAACAAAATCTTTGAATATTCATCTTCACTTATGTATGAAGAGTTGATGTCTTATTTAGAGCAGATTTTTTTCTTTTTCTTATAAAATTTCTTCTTGTATTGGTTTTCCTGGTTGTGAATTTCTTCATCATTTTCCTCCTGTATGGGATAGGGACATTTGTTGGCAAAATGTCCAACTTTGCCACAGTTGAAACATTTGAAAGGTAACTTTCCTTTATATTTTCCAAATCCTTTCTGGAGTTTCTTTATAAAGTTTGCTTCTTCTACATCTGATATATCTGATAACTCATCATTGGTATTTTTCTCCTGCCTCATCTTTGTCTTTGATGCTTTAAAGGTTGTTTCATCTTTTGTTGATTTATCATTCCCTGTTCTAATTTCATATGATGTAAAAATTCCTTGAAGCTGATCAACTGTGAGTATGCTTAGATTAGTTATATCTTCAATTGTAGAAATATTTGCATCATATCTCATAGGTAATGATCTTAGTAATTTTTTCACAATAGGTTTATCTGTAATTTCTTCTCATGTTGCTCTGATTGAGTTAACCACTTCATCTACCCTTTGAAAGTACTCAACAATATTTTCTTCTTCTTTCATTTTCATTTTTTCAAACTGGGTTCTATAGGTCTGTAGTTTGGCTTCCTTGACTTTGTCATCTCCTTCATATACAACCTCCAACTTGTCCCAGATTTATTTGGCTGATTTACAATGCATAACCTTCACACATATAGAATTAATCAACCCTCCTAGAATTCCATTAACTGCTATTGAGTTGTCATCACAGATTTTCTTTCCTGCAGCGTCCTTGGGTGGAGTAGTTGGTGCAGTGTAACCATCTTCAACAGATTGCCAAATATCAAAACCAAGAGCCAACATGAAGTTTTTCATTCTTATTTTCCATAGAGCATAGCCTTCTCCATTGAAAAATAGTGATTTGTTGTTAGACATTCCCTCTTATTGATCCATCTTCAGGATCTACCTTCTAGTTGTTAGACTATGTTGAAGGAAACCTCTCTCTGATACCAATTGTTGGAATATTGAGAGGGGCGGGGTGAATTAGTATTCCCCTTTTTCAACAATTAGTAGTTACTTTTTATATTTTATTGATCACCACAATAAATCAACAATGAATTGTATGAAAAATCAAATATATAAATAAATTTAACATCAATTACAAGGTTTTATAAAGAATAGTGAAGGACACCAATCCTCTTTAGAGAACCAACTCTAGGAGACACCAATCCCCTTCTTCAGGGCACCAACCCTAGGAAGCACCAACTCCCTCGATTTTAGGGCACCAACCCTAGGAAGCACCAACTCCCTCGTCTTTAGGGCAGCAACCCTAGGAAGCACCAACTCCCTTATATTACAATTTTCTTGGTAAGGATATGAATCCTTCCACCCTCACTGCATAAGTATCTTCAGCTTTCCTTCTTGGAATTTGCTTCAACTTTTGATCTTCTGATCTAGACTGCAGAGACACTCTCTTCTCACCACTCTTTCCTTTTTATATATTCTTCAAAACAGCTTGAGTGTGATACATTGTGTCCGTTTGTTTGGACCATTGCACCTCTTTATATAACTTAACCATAATCACTATTTATTATTCTTACCGTGAAGTCTTTTCATAAATTGATCAAAGATATGGATCAATTTCATCTTTTAACTCAATCCTGAATCTCTGCAATTATTTCAGAAACCGAGTTCTGTAAAGGTGCTTCCTTCAAACCATTACATGTGACCGACAATGAAAAACCACAAGCTTATCAAATTTAGAGACACATTATATTTTTCCTTTTATATATTTTATTCCATATTACCAACGATAGTGACCCAATGCTAGGCCAAACGAGCGCTTGAGAGCTTATCAGGATCAACGGTCACGATTTAATCTCTCGATGAAATGGATGACTGTTAGGACTTTAGGAATTTGTCCTTTCAAATATTATGAATATGATTTCGTCGAACATATCAGATGGTTCACATTTATTTCATGGAACCAGATCAATGGTCAGATTCAATCCTTACATTTATCCTTTCACTACTTAATCCGACGGTTGGGACTTAATCAAGAATTGAGATGGATGGAAACCATTTACTTCGAGACTTCAGCTATTTCTACTTACGCTATCCTTCCAATGTATTTTGATCAATGGTTGAGAATGCACCCGGAGTATTCTTCAGATCGGATGACTCATGTCCACTTACGGACTTCGGCATTCGGGACTTCGGGACTTAGGTCATTTGTTGGTGGTGAAACTCACGAAGTAAATCTCCCGAAGTGACGTAACTTACAGACGTCACTTATTGATGTGGAACGGGTTGAGTGGAAACCATGTGTCACTTAGATTCATGATTTACATGTACCTCATCTGTCGATTTCATCTTGACACTTGTCATTATCTGACTGTACCACGTGTCCTTGTTGTCGTGGTCTGCTGACGTGGTATGTCACATGTTCTTGTTGACATGGTCTGCTGACGTAGATATCCCGATGTGACAATTATTCATCTCCTTGATCTAATGGTTAGAATACTATCCCAAATGTATCTCAGATCGATGGTTGAGAGTGACTTTAGAATTTCGGCTTTCGGGACTTCGGGTAATTCAATATCTCGACTTCACGATTCTTCTGAAGTGAGATTCCCGAAGCATAACCTTCTCACATATTTTAACCTGAAATTAATGATGTTCATTTGATCAAGATCTTAGATCGACAGCTTGATCTATATGCGATGTTGTTTTTCCTTGATTTAAATCCAATGGCCCTCCATATTTGCGTATCCTATCCTTCCACTTAATTTGATCCAACGACTGACGAAAAATAGGGTATTCAAATTCTCAACCCTTTTTTCCCCGCTTTTCCTATCCTTCCACTTAAAGTGATCCAATAGTCGTGAAGACTCTGGAAGCATATTAACGATCAAGGATGATTGCGGAACCACAACTTGTGAGTGATTTAATTCGTCACCCAAGCTCTGCAATTTGAAGTTGTGCGTTTGTTGGTGAGTCAACCACAATCGTTGATCTTTGAAGCTACAGGATTTGGCAGTCCTGACTAATTGCGGGATTGGAAATAGCACTATATTTAATTCTCCTTTCTCTCTCTGCAATATATCCCTATCGTTGATCTAGTGCTTTTGCATCTGATGGTCACAACTTAATCCGACTTAATCTGATCGTTTGTTGGATCAACCATAGTCGTCGATATTTGAATTTATGATATCTGACGATCTAGACCAATTGTGGGATTGGAACTAGCGAGTTGTTTAATTCTTATTTCTCTCTCCACAATTCATCCATGTCGTTGATCTGGCGCATGCGTATCAATGGTCTTGGTTTGTCCAGTAGGGATTTTGATCCCGATCACGTTTTTGCATCACATTTTCCCTTATGAGATTCATATGCATCATCGGATGTTGACATCAATGATAATACATCAATAACAACATGTCCAACAGAGCCTTCATCCACTATTCTTCAATATACCTTGGTAGATGTCACATATGTGAACCATACTTCTCGTTCCCATGGAGTCGATACTAGAATCACTACCCCATCTTTCACCACCTCATATGGTAGTGGAGACTTTAATTCTCCCATATTCCACTCTAGAGAGGATGTTCTAGAGACCCTAACCACTCTAGATCACCCTCGGGATGATCCACCTCATCATTCCTACTTTTTTCCTCAGTAACCTAGTCCTTGTGACTACTATGTTGTTGGATCAAAATATTTTCTAGGAGAACATTTTTTTTCATATCAATAGACCATACTTGGTATGGTGAAATCTAATTGTGAACCCAAATGTTGAGTCTCTATGACTCATATGTAAATAATATATTGGCTCTCTACATTTTTCTTTCCAAAACTTAATCCATTGTGTATATGTGTATGTCCATCATCTAGGGTTTTCTCCTTGCATGCCACATATACACACAATAGGGGGAATAATTCCCACCTACCCATACCTAATCATTTCCCCCCATAATAATCCAATTTGGGGGATATCCTGCTTGGGGGCATGATGGACCCCCTAGAAAATTTTGGAGTCAATAATTATCGAATATTTTCCTAGGTCCCAATGTCCTAGGATGGGTAGAATTTATAAAGTGAATCGAAAAATTGAGTTTCCCGAGCCAATGCAGAAACTCAACTAGTTAAGTGTGTCTCCCTTGCATAATTTTCCCTTATTTCCTGTGTTGTCCAACAAATATACTAGCTCCATATAGTGCATTGGTCAATGCACTTACTTCCCCATATTCCCTTGTTGGATTCTAAGAGATATATGATAGGTTTGAGTTCATCTCTACATGTATCCTACAAGGTTTTTGACACTTGTTTCCTTCAAACACAAACCAAAAATCAACAATATAAAAATCCCTAAAAAGCTTAAAAAATCAAATGAAAATAAGGGAAAACGGGTTTACGCACACACCTACAACTAGGGATCATTTGAATGGCTTAGATCCCCAGTGGAATCACCATTTTTTTGGAGTGAATCTGTGGTAATGGTTAGTAGATATACAAATCTAGTGGTTTCTTCAAGATCGTAGACAATAACAAAGAAAAATAGAAACCCTAGCTTTTGATGGACATGCCCTTCTCAATATTCACACTATTCATGTAAATAGAAATAAAATGTAGAAAAGATAAATAGATAAGAACAAACAATCTATACAAGAATGAACATATAATCCATTACCTAATTAAAATATTTTTAAAAACCTTTGAAGAAGCCCCTTGAAGATGATCTCTTTGGACTCCTCTTTGGGAGGGTTCTTGTTATTGTTGCTCCTATTGTGCCTAAGATGCTTATACCAAGAACAGGTCTTGGATACAATGTTGTTGTTGCCTCCTTACCTACGCTTTCCCTTGTTTCCAACAAGGAAGTTTTGTTCATTGTAGGTGGAGTTCAAACTAAATTGATAGTAGAGTAATCTACTAAACCGATTGATCATATGGTTGTTCCCGACCTGCTAGAATCTCAAATTGTTATTGTCGATGACATTATTGTTGATATATCAGGTTGTTATACTTTTGAGAGTACACCATACCCTGATCCTATATGTCTTCATCATCCATCACATAAATCCATGCCTTATCGTCATCCGTTCCATAGAAAGAATGTAAATCATGATTTTAGATCTTTGCATAAGAGACATGAAAGAAAAAACCATGGACCAATATTGACTACTAAGATAGATTATGGTTGGATTAATGAGTGGTCATGAGTGCATCTGACAATACTCTTGAAGATTTCCTATCATTTTGTTTCATCGTTTATACATATGTGCAATGCTCCTCTTCATTACTGGTGCTTTGGATTGGTTGACTGAGATTTGACATGACTTGATAGTCAACTTGAGTTTGAATGTGATATTGGTCGACTAAGATTCGACCTGACTTGACAACCAACTGGAGGTGTTTTCGACTGCATCTTTTTCGACTGAGATTTGACTTTCTATTTTCCATCGACTGGTGTTTTTACGAATATCTATTGATGATTCTTTGATCCCTCAAGTTTTTTCAAGGGGGGGGATACTTGAAGTTGTTGATGACTAAACCCAATTGATGTGCTTAGATTTGTTGTGATCGACCAAACCATGTTCGACTATGTTGTTGGTAGCTATACTTCTGCTTATTGTACCTAATACAAACATTTTTTAGATACCAAGACTGTATAGCTTGGAAGAGACTATTGGATTGACAGAGAGTGATTATATTAGTGCATTCTTTTCTAGTTGACTCATCAACTAGTTGGTGTTGTCACGTTGGCTAGTCGACTGAATGACTAGGACCGTATTTTGACAGTGGATTTTTCAACTAGTTTGAAATGGATGACTACTCCTTTGTCCTTGATACATTGTTATGGTGATCAAACTTTCTCATGAGTGGTTTTTACCATCTTATGATCAAATATTGCAGTAAGAACAAATTTAGGGGGAAATGTTGCAGAAATTGTTTTCCTCCAAGATGAGTTTACGGGGGATATTGGAACATGTGGTTCCATCATAAACCTCACCTTTCCAGATGATTGGGTCAACCAAGTCTTTGGTTCAACGAACGACTAAACCATTGGTTGGCCATGTCCAATTAAGTATCCTCGATCCAAAATTTTATGAACGGGTGCAACCGCCTTCACCCGAGTTTGTTGGTTTTGGTCCATGATCGAAACCCATTTATAAATTATCCTTATCATCATTCTATCATCATATTAGATCATCAAATAATGTTGGGATATATGTTCTCTCTCATTGAGTGACATGTTCTTTATTGCTACATTTTATTTCGACACCACCTCTTCTCTCGAATATATTCTTCTTCTTTGCATTCAATCCTTGTTCCAGCAACCCATCCTAGTACTACTCTATCCTAAGTGTGATTAAGTGCAGAGTTATAATGGGATCTAGTGAATTAACATTGTAGGAATTACATTAAATTACAAATGGATATGGAATTACATTACATTCCCCATAAAAAAGGTGAATAACATGGTTTATCAAAACCATAGGCTCATAAATGTTGATTTAGTGGAGAAGGTGGTTGGCCACCGAGATCCAACTGGATCAAATATTTATCTTCTTGAACACCAAGAGGGAGGAAAAATATAGGGTGACATGGGAGGCTCATATATTTAAAGCATCATCTAAGGAACCAATGATGAAAGGATACTTTCTAGTTTGTTAGTAGCTTGTGATATATAAAATCCAACAATACTAATGAATTAATTGAAGGTGTCTTAGTGTTCCCTAGGTTTCCCCATGTCTCTCATGGAGCGACCAAATGCTAGGACATAATGTGAAAGACACACCTTCTTGTGCCACTATATCCCTTGAAGCTAGTTCTCATACCATGGGGGGGGAGGGGGGGTACCCTCGGTGATTTCCTAAGGAAAGTATAATTTTATATCACTCAAGGGAAACCTATTTAAAAGATGAATATTAGACTATATTTATACAAAGAAAGTGGGTATATGGAGTATTTTTCTACTACATAAATGGAATAGAATAAGGATTTTGGTTTTAAGTTTGGAGAAAATTAAAAAGGAGAAAAACTAGTAGGGGGTTTCGACATGATTTCAGCCATAAGAATGATCCTCTGAACCTTAGGCATCAATATATAGTTAAAATAGGTAAACAAATTAGAGAAAATGATTATGGTAATAAGAGGAGGCATAACTACTTTCCTAGCACATATTTATAAAAAAGAAAACTAATAGGAAAGACACAAAATAGATCTATTAGCTTATTCAACGTCATATAAGACACTTAATGATGAAGACAAACACATCATAACTTGATTGAATTAATTTATAACCAATAGTTACAGCCTTAGTCTAGATTTCACAATTGATCCAATAGTTCATTCAATAAATAAAAACTAGGGTTGGGGACTACAAAAGTCTTAGATTTGAAACTTTCATCACTCAAGCCAAAACTCAACAATGAAAATGGAACCCAACAAAAAGGATCCCATATCCCCAAAAAACCACACAGATACCAAACCTACAAAGATAAAAATCAAATATAGGTCCAAACAGGAAAACCAACAGAGGATCCTGAGAACAAATACCTTGAAAATGAAACTAGGCTCGATCATCAAGGACCTCAAATCAACCCCACGAAGAGGATTTCTCGCGTGACCATTCCTTCACCACTTAATAAAACCATCACCACCAGGATCCATGATCTTCCACTCCTCCTTCATTACACTTTCCATACGATTTACCCAGGAACATCAAGAATAATTTAAAGTATCGCATCAAAATTTGGAAGGTATGTTATCTAGTTTTGATCCTAACTCATGTACTCCCACCTTATATTCATCACTTGAATAATCAATTCAATTTATGGACCAGAGGATTTCTTAATCCTCCCACCCTCCCAAATCCTCATGCCTCTTGTTGACATTTTAATCCATCAATACCGGAACAAAAACCTCGCAAGGATATGAATCTAAAGGATCAGATCCTGTCACTGAGAGGGGGGGGTGAATTAGTGACACAACAATTATATCAATTTTCCACTTATTAATGCAAATAGAATTTTAATATAGTATTTTATCGTGGAACCCAAATGGGAAAACCACAAACTCTTTTCTATTAACTGCAAAAATTGTTTTACATGTTACATAGAAGGAATATGTACTTCCTTTTTTTTTATCAGCACCAACTGATCAGGATGCACCCACACCCTGGTTTACCGGCACCAACTGGTAGGAGGCTACAACCCCCTATTTAGTCAGCTACAACTGACAAGGAAGCACCAACTCCCTTTGCAAGCACCAACCTACCTTTTCACCACCCAACCACCCTTAGTTTATAATGTAATTCACTCTCTTTTGTACTTCACTGAATTTGACTCAACAACCATTGTTGTAACTACTTGTCTAATGCAACCTTTGCTTGTATGGTATTTTGTATCAAGTATTGGATTGCATAATTGCTTCTCTGTCTTCTTCTGTTCTTGATCTTCAATAAAACATTGACAGGCACCTTAGGACAAATAGTTCTTCATCTTGGACTCTGCTTCTATTTTTGATCTTCTAATGTGAACCACAGAGACACTTTCTTCTCCCACTCTTTATGGTTTATATAATCTTCAAATTGGTGTGAGATTTAAAAACATCATGTCCTTTCGTTTGGATCATCGCACCTCTTCAATTAACTTCACCATAATCATTAACTACTGTTTATTTATTTTTAGTGTGAAGACTCTTCATAAATTGATCACAGAAATGGATCAATTTCATCTTTTAAACTCGATATTGAAACTATGTTATTTTCACAAGAACCGAATTCTACAGAGGCGCTTCCTTCAAATCAATGGTCAAGATTTAATTACTCGCTGAGATGAGTGTTTTATGGGATTTTGGGTTATTTGTCCTTCGAGACTTTGTTGCTTACAACATACCAAAAAATCTCGAATACGATATCCCCAAAATGATCGGACGGCTCATATTACTTCTTTTATTATTTAATCTAATAGCCATGACTTAATCATGTTTATCAACTTCAGCGATTGCGACTCGATCTTCAGCTGAGATGGACGACTATCGAGATTTCAGTGTTTTTCCCATTGAGTCTTCATGACCTCCAACAGTTCAAAAATCCCGATTATGATTTCGCCGAAATGATTGGATGGCTCACATTACATCTCTGAAATGATGTATCAACTTGACACTTGTCAGTGTTTTACTGTGCCACGTATCCTTGCTGACGTGGTTTGTTGACCCACAGCCCTGATCCAAAGGTCCTCATTATGTCCTCTAAATCAACGGTCCTTATCTTATCGCGATTTTGCATTTCGGCATTCTTATGATGAAGGGTCTCGACACTCCATGTCGCGATCGCCGAAATAGATATTGGTTGCACTAGCTCCTCCCTCCAACTCTCAACGATATGACCATGCGCTATGACCACTCGCCAAACATTTAGGCTCTTTATTTGTCAGATCAACCCAAATCAATGGTTGAGGCACATATCGGGCGGTGGACTAGCACGAAACTTAATTTTGCGAGGACAGACTGGGGAAAACCATTATGGTTTTAATAGTGGATGTGTGGTGCCCTTAAAAGTGTATCAGAGCGAAAGGCAGTTTGCTTGAAACCACTTTCTCAACAGCGCTTCGTGCTCTAATCTTTCGCCACGTGTCCTATGGCTCCAACGGCCAGGATTGTTATCGCAATTTCCTTCCCATGAAAGGAATGGACGTCGACGCTTATCCTCCTAACAGTTATTCTATATCAAACGACCTATGGAAATTATTTCCATCCCTCTCGAGCGATCTCTATCGTCCATCGAGATTATTGATGGCTCCTTGCTCTGAACTCGACGCCAACCCTTGTGAGCTTAACTCGACCCTCATCCTTCCTCTAAGCTCTTTCAAGCTTCTATCCCTCTTGAGCTTTATTCATAGGAATACTGTTGATCCTATCCTGATCAACAATAATCACAAATTCCCCCTTATGAGCTTTGATCTTCGATACTATTCGCTTCTCCTTTTCACTCCTCCTCTTGAGCTTGCACTATCGATCTCTTGCACACTATATGAAATTTTCACTTCGTTCGATCTTTGCACATTGTTTTTTCATCATCACTTCGATTGTTGACATCAATGACAATATTTCCAACAGAATCCTCTTGCGTTTTTAAAGAGGTGGTACTCCTCTTTGGCTTATGATATTCTTTGTAATTTTCAAATCAAGAATAATATGGGACCATAATATAGTCCAATATTTAATGGTCAAGAAAAATCAAAATGATGAAAAGTAAAAGAGCATTTATAAAAGATGATTCCTAAGAAGTGGACCAAGAATATCACACATCACACATTACAGAAAAATAAAAATGTCCTCACATCCATCATAGCAAAAATAAAGATTCTAATCACATTCAAAATAAAATAAGATGGTCCATTCTCATGAGAGAACTATTATAAAGTAACACTTATATATCTCAAAAGAATATTATCATGATAGACCAATTTCAAATACTTTATACTCAAGACTCGGAGTTATAAAATACATTCAAAATTGATCCTAAATTAGTTCTCTAGGATTTCTCAAAATAATAATGTTTTTTGCAATACATTGAAATTAAAAGAATTTTTCCAATGGACTGGGATTGGTGCTCTCTCATACCATCAAGAAAACATGTACAAGAAGATATGAAGTAGAAAGAGGAATGTGGGGTGTATGTCGAACAACAAAATCTGGAAAGAAGACAAAAATAATATTATCAGGATTCAATTATACTTTTCTAGTTAAAGAAGAAGAATAACTAAATGAAAAATTGATAAGGGAAGAAGTGTGTGATCAACATGGACTTAATATTATGGAATCTCTATTTTCATTTTCTTGTTGTTGTTTATTTGTACCCTGTCTTGTTGTAGTTTGAATTCTAATTGCAACTGCTTCTGTTGGTATTTCGTAAATCTTGGCAATTGAATTGTTTAACCATTCTTGAATATAATCTCTTCACGAGGAAACGGTCACTTATTGTTTTACTTTAATATTAAACAACTCCTTTTATATTTCTCTAATATCAATAGATAATTTTTCCAAAGTATTCTCAATATCTTCATTTTTATTGGTATACTCAACAAGCCAGTAGTCAATATCATCATGTGTGAATTCAATCATAGTATCAAACTTTTCAACTGATGCCCTTTTTAATTCTTCAACTTGTCCTTTGAATTGTTTTCGAGTCATGAGCATTGAATTTGAGATATACTTAGGGTCTGAGACTTCGATAGTGGTTCTAGTGATATATAAATCAAGATTTTTTTAGTATGCTTATGTCTTCCTTCTTGAAAAATAAATCAATTGAGTTGACAATTCCTTCAATACATTTATTCTTTCAATATAGTAGGCCTTTATTTGTTTGATGTGGCTTGGGGAAGATAAATTTTCTTTGTTTCTCATCAAATATGTCATTGTTGAAACCTTTATTACAAACACCACAACTCCATTTGTATAAAAACCTTCATCATTTTTCAAATCTGTATTCAAATATTCCTTGGTGTTTTCAAATCTCAAGCCGAGATAGGAAAATATTTTTTCCATATCCCATAACTCTAAAATCAATTACATCATTTTCTTAATATTATCTTCGGCAAAATGTCGAGTGGCAATAATCAAATTTGAAATTCCCTAGACTCTAGCACTTGAGTCTAGGGTTTCTTGCAAATTTATCCTGGGTCGAATCATAGCAACGAGGGAAGCCAGAATAGGTGGATTCATGAGAGTTGCTTCCAATTATTTAATCTTATCTTTCAACCGAGCATTTTCTTCCTCCATATTGGCAATTGAAACATCTAGTGCATCCACTGTAACTTTATGAATCGACGACAATCTAGAAGGAAACTTGTTTCGTGTATCAATAGTGGACCACAACTTCCCACTTTTACTCTTGGTAGTTCTTTCAAAGACCAATTTCTTAGATTCTCTGTCAAAAGAGGCATTTTGTACAAAAAAAGCCTCTTCATCAGAAAATATCTCCTCCTGGACCATGAGTGCAAAAATATGTTGTACATTTTTTATATCCATATGGGAAAGTGATATTTTCGATATCCGCGTCCAAGTCCATATTATCCAATAATAAATCATTTTCTGGTGCATGTGTTTCTCCTCCCTCTTGCTGTGAATTAGTCATTTTTATTTTAATTTTTAACTTGTGGGAGTTCTTCAATTTCCCCTGAGGATAGTTTATTTCTTCATCATCCCCTAAATTATTACTCTTTATTTTTCTTTGTTGTGATGTCTTGGGATGAGGGTTTATCTTGGGTAGAACACTTCTTCAAGAAACAATAGGTGACTGAACATTATTCTCATTTAAAGGATTACCTCTTTCCTTGCGATGTTCTATAGTACTTCTAACAATTTCTATATCAACGGAGTCTATATTAGCTTATTGATTATTAGGGTTATGGATATCATTCTCCTCTTATCTACTTACAACTGTGTTTATGAGTGTAGGGTTGAGCCTAACTGAAATCAAATGATTGTAAAAAAGACGACTAGGGTAAAAAACCTTGATTTCCTTTGCATATCTCAAGTTGGAATGGTTCAAATAGGAAACATACTCTTCAATCTTGGAAATTCCTTTGAGAATAATTTCACCAACTTTCCACGGAAGAGGTATGAATTGTTTTTTTTTTCTTTTCTCAGAAAAGGTGTGAAGCCATAATTAGTATTGTCTAGCTATTTCAATAATAAGCAATTTACTAGATACATAATATGGAAGAAAAATGGGTTTTTTCTTTAGAAAAAAAAACCGTGATGATATTGTAATCCTCCATTTTTTCAAGAATTCCTTTCCCTTTCAGAATAGCTGAGACTTCCAATGAGAGTTAGGAAGTATCTTCCATGAATAATAACTTCTTGAATTTAGACACAATATCATTGTATACTTCATAGAAATGGTGGACAACCTTCTAGCTCCATAAAGCTTGATACAACATGGTCACAGGGTCCACCTTTACTTTCACCCTTCTGGAAATATTTAAACCCTCAAAAGTATGGCAATAGGCGATAGAAAATACCAAATAAGTTGAAATTTAAAATTTCTTCTCAGTCTTGAAATTTGTCAATTATGCAGTAATCCCAGTTGAAATAATCTTCACCCAATTGAAGATTTCATTTTCGTGAACTGTGAAATGCAATATATACAATGCCAATCAAGGAATGGTTTTTGTAGAGTCTTGGCCAACAATTCAAGTAAATAACTAGAAAATTTCCTTATAATGATTTTTCAAAGAAATTACTTGAATCCTGGATATATATTTTGGCATTCATGCAGGGTCATGTAAATATTATTGAAGAAGTTTGATTCCATTATTTTTAATTTTTAGAAAATTCTTGGCTTCCTCCCCTTTGTAAACTAGGTTTGGCTCTAACAATTTCAACATATCCCTAAATATTGAAGGATCCAAAGAAACAAGAGAACTTCTATGCAATGTGATGGCCCTCATGTTCTAGATAAAATTGTCGATGCACCAGGCGATGATAGCCTTGCATTCAAAGACTTCTGGGATGCAACCTGCAAGAACTATCCATGAATTCCACACCTTGTTTTTTTCTTTACTCAACATATTTGAATAGTACCAGTATGACCGAGACCAATGGTAGTTCTAGTCTTCTTTGTTGAAGAGGTTCAAGGTATCTCCACAAAACTGTTGTTTTTCCATGACTAACTTCACAGAGCTAGCGAAATTTTCTTGTAATATTACTTTGCACAATAAAATGATTTTAAGTTAGATTTATTTCGAAGAAAGCATTAACTCGAAATAAATGCTACTTTCCTTGATATAAACACCATTAATTAATGGTCATTTTAGAAATAAATTTAGTAGTTAAGTCCATAAAGATAACATTAAATGTTACTCGAGAAAAGTGAAAGAAGGGACATGTGATAGCAGAGAGTTGGGGTGAGCGATTAGAATGGAAAGGAAATTTTGCGAGTTTGAAATTATGAATATATGAAATGGCTAAGTGTTGAGATACGTGAGACGGATTGTGAGAGAAGTGGAAGAATAACATGTAAGTCCATGAGTCTGCAAGTGTGAAAGTCCAAAATACAAAAATAAACTAAGTGTTGAGGTGGACCGATATATAGTTAAAGGTAACATAATACAAGTTCGAAAGTCCAAAATTTTGTGAACAAGGTAAATACGACTAAGTGTGGTAATATTGATACAACAAAGAAAAGAGAAAAAGGGGAATATGGGAGATTCAGGAAGGTGAATTATAGAAGGGGAAAATAAGAGGTAAGAAAAGAAAAAAGGGACAATAGAAAGAAAGGGGAAAAACAAAATGGGTTCAACAACTGGCTCCAACTATGGGATGATAACCCCCTGCGGGTTGTCAAGAATCCAGAATATCATGACCAGATGTTTTATCCTTTGGGAAATGGATTTGAAGCAATGAGAATGTAAAAAATAAAATAAAATAACTATGTACAAAGAAAAGAGTGTGTCTCAAGCGAAGAAAATTTTCAATTGTTTCTTGTTGACAGGAAACATCAACATCTTTCCTTTCATATATTTAACCATGTATGAGTTGAAACCCATAATTTTCTCAATGAGGTAAGGCCCAATCCAGAGTTCCTCGAATTTTGTACACATTGATGGATTTTCTTTTTCTTTGTTCCAGAACAAAACCAATTCGCCCTTTTGAAATTTCTTGATTGTTGCACTTTGATCAAAATATTTCTTAACATTATGTTGCCTTTGTGATATTTTCTTCAAATCCTCAATTATTTTTTCTTCTAATATCAACAATTGATTCAATCTCTTCTGTAGAGGGCTAGTATCTTCAACATCCTCCAGATTGGTCACATAAGTCAAAGCATTCAATTCAAGGTTGATCGACATATTCACTTCCTTTCCATAAACCAACATATAAGGAGACATCCCAATGCTATCTTTCAGATTCATTTTTCTTTCCCATAAAGTGTTTGTCAACTTCAAGTGCTATTTTTTATGATTTTGATCAATCGTCTTCTTTAGGATTTGAATTAGTGTCTTATTTGTAGACTCGACAAGGCTATTCCCTTGAGGATAATAATTTTATTATTGTCTCATCATAATTCCATATTCTCCACAAAATTTTGTGAACTTTGATCCAATGAAAATTGATCCATTGTCCATAATGAGTTTCTCTGGAACACCAAATCTCGACAAGATATTATCCTTTAGGAATTTAATCAATTTGTCAAAATTGGCCTTTTTCAATGTTGTTGTTTCCTGCCATTTCATGAAATAGTCTATAGTAGTAAGAATATATATGTTCCCATTAATTGATTTTGGATTTATTGGGCCAATGAAATCTAACCCCCATTGTGTGAATGGTTTTTCTATTGATATGGGTTGCAAAGGCATTACGGACCTCTTCATCTTTCTTGAGAATTGTTGACATGGAATGTATATTCTCACCATCACATATGAATCCTTGAAAACTGATGACCAATAATATTTGGCTCTTATTATTTTATGTGTTGTAGCAGTAGGTGAAAAATGTCCTCAACATATGCCTTCATGAAATTATTGTATCAGTTCTTGAGCTTTCCTTTCATCTAGTACACATCTCAATAACATGCCACCATAATGTCTTCTGAACAATATTTCATAAATCAGAACATACTCACTTGATTTCATCTTTAAATATCTTCTTTCCTTTGTATTCATGGTGATGGGAAATTGACCATATTTTAAATAGAATACAATGTTGTTATACCACTCCAAGCTAGATATAGGCTTCCAATTGAAACCCAAATCACTCCATTCAGGGAATCACTATTCGCAATGAGTTTGCATAATCATTTCCCTTTGAATGCTTTCAACGGCTTTCTTTCAATGCCATACTCCTGAATTTTTGCTAGCCAATTCACCCATTTCCCTTCTCTTAGTTGTTGGTTCAAAAGCATATTTACTTGAGAAGATGGAACATATTCTATGACATGAGAATTCAAAATATAGGTCTGAAAATGTGTTACTACTTTCATGAGAGACAAGGCTTGCTTCTCCAACTCTGAGTATCTTAATTCCTAGTCATGGAGGGTTTTACTCATAAAGTTGATTGATAACTCTTCACCCTTAACATTTCTTTGAGTAAGGACTAATTCCACAACACTTTTTGTAGAAAAAGAATACATGATAAAGTCTCTTTGAAAATATAGACTGATGAGCATCAGTGTTGTAGTAATTTCCTTTTTGATGTTATTAAAGGCTCCATGTGTATCTAAAGTCCATTTTAACCTTTGGTCTTTCTTTAACAATAGATTAATCGGTTTTACTATGCTCTCATAATCAAGAACAAACCTCTGCACAAAATTTATCTTTCCAAAAAATTACTGGACTCCCTTCTTAGAAGATGAAGGATTGAGTTCATCAATAGCCCTAAACCTCTCTAGATCAACATAAATTCCATCTTTACAGAAAATATGCCCCAACAACTTGCCTTCAGCTACAACAAACAAAAATTTATTTTGATTCAAAGAAACCCCATATGATCTACATCTTTCAAAAAATTTCCTCAGATGATGGATATGTTCACTTCTTTCCTTTGAATGGACCGTTAGATCATCCTGGTAATTCGTCATGAATTTTCCTATCAAACCTTTAAATGCGCGGTCCATATCACTTTGGAAAGTAGCACCAACATTTTTCAAACCAAATGGAATCCGAGCATACACATTCGTCTCCCAGGGTGTTATGAAAGCCATCTTAGGCATGTCTTCCTCTGCAACTAAAACTTGATTGTATCCAGAAAATCCATCTAACATGGGCATATAAGCAGACCCATTAACTTGTTGAAGAATAAATTCTATGTTAGGAAACAAATAATTGTCTTTTACACTTCATTTATTGAGATCTATAAAATCCACACACATTTGAATCTCCCAGGTCTTTTTCCTCACAACCATTGGGTTTGAAATCTAGTCAGAATGTCTGATGGGATATATTATTCCATATTTCTTCAATTTTTCCAACTTGATCTTCACCAACGATTTTAACTTGGGATTCATCATTCTTATTTTCTTCTTAAAGGGATTTTCTCCTTATCTTAATGGAATAATATGATGAAATATTGATTTATCATAGTCTTTTAGGTCATCATAACTCCGACAAAAAAAATCAAAATATTCTTTGAAAATGGATATATATTGATCAAGTTCTTCATATGTACAATCAACTCCCAATTTTATGTACTTTGGGGCACTATCAGTCCCAACATTGACTTTCTTCATTTCTTTCACTTTCTACACTAATACTTCTTCTGTGAGAATTTCTGTATGATCATCTCTTTTTGGAATAGGAGCAATATTATCATATTCATCATCATTTTCATTTGCTAGAAGATATTTTTAAGTCCTCATCATTTTCAAACACTTGGAGATAATCTTGTCTATCTGGAACTGAGGGTCGAAAAAATTTAAAATATGTCTCACTTTGAATGTCATCTGGATTTGAAAATGAAGAGGCCAACGCTAAAGAATATTATTTTTTATTTTTATCCCTTGGAATAAAATATATATTGAAGGAACTAAAGGCCTCCATTAATTCATTCACTCTTTGGAAATACAATTTGAGCCTTTCTTCTTTAATCTTATACCTCTGAGTGATCTGATTTATTACCAACTCTGAATCCCCAGTCACAATCAAATGTTCAATATTCATCTCTACCAGGATCATTCCTTGAATTAAGGATTCATACTCTACTTCATTATTTGTACAAGGGAACTCAAGTTTGATGGCATGTGGGTATACGATATTCTCGGGGACTTCGAGTAAAATACGAACTCCACTCCCTGATCTTGAACAAGCTCCATCAAACGAAATTCTCCAATATCTATCAAAGTAATTATCCTCACTCTTTATGTCCTCGATTTGCTCCATATCCAAGATGTCATAGTTCCCAATACTAGCATATATATAATATTCCATCAGTTCGTTATCCTTCTTTTTGAAATAGAACGATCTCCTGGATTCACAAGGCACCTTTATCATTGCTCTATATTTTTCGGGTAACATCATACAACTTCCATTATTCATTATATAACCACCAATCATGGAATACCAATCTCTTCCAAGGACAAATCTGTATGCTTGAGGAAGATCCACTACCACAATAGTAAAAATTGTGATGATATGGGTAGCGACTATAATCCAGGCATAAAAATCCTTAATTTCTCCATAGGCTGATACCCTCCTGGAATCAATTGTGTAGATGATTTCTCTTGTTTCATAGTACTTGGTGCAACTCATGCCAAGTTCCTCCATCACTGCGAAAGGAATGATGTCGTTTTTCGCGCCAGAATCTATGTGACAAATGCGGAGCACAACAACATGATTCTCTATTGAAATGTAAAAAGGTGTAACTTTTCCTCTTAACTTCATCACTGATGTATTCTAACTCTGCTTTGGGTTTGAAATTACTCCTTCAATTCTCCTAGTTGGCTCATCTAACAAATTTAGAATTATTTTCCCTTTGTTGAGGAATTTTTACTACTTTTGTAAAAGGCAAAGTAATTCTTAACTTGCTTAGATCATCAACAACATTATATATCATCTGAAGGGGATTGAGTGTATTTTGTTTCTTTTTTACTTCTGTGTTGGTCACTTTACTTTTATCACTCTCATTCTACTTATCTTTCTCATTATCTTTCTCTTTGTCTTTTTAAGAATTGTCTTTATTCGTGGACTTATTTACAAGTGCCTGTGTTTGGACAACATTTTCTTGCGAGATAGGATCATTTTCATATTCTTCAAATATATACATGGATGTCTCACATCCATCCATCTGTACATATTCAAAAACTTCTTACGGCATATAATCATTTTCTGGTTCGACCATTTTCTCATTGTATGGCTCATCAAGTATTACTGCATTTAGAGTTGGCTCTCTAGGAACCCTCTATCTTTGTTGGTTGTTGACATTTTCAAAACTCGTTGTTTTTCTTGGAAAACATTCCTTCTTTGTTCTGGAATCGTGTAATGACCCCTCCGTTACGACAACGAAAAACAATGTACAACAGGTTAATATTATTTTTTTTCTACATATTAGAATCGTCACAACATAATTAATGGTATTTCAAGTGACACATCATCATAACTAATAATGACACCTAATCAAGTGTTAACATATCAATAGCTTCACATAATCAATACATCATCATAATTAAAGGAGACACATGATCAACACATAAACATAAATATCGACGCAATTCAACACATCACAATCAACTGAAGCAAAAACAAAGAACGATCAACCATGTCACTAAATATACAATAAATATCTGCCCAACCTATCCTGCATGGTTAGGACCTCCAGGACACATAAGAAACTCTCAAGTCACAGATTCATCCAATTGATTTTGACCACTTAAGGTCTCATGGCTGGTGACTGTTCTGAGGAACAAGGAGGTATCTAGTTCCCTTATCCAATCCTAGTATATCAATCAATCCTAGAACTCAATATCAATAAACTAGAATAAAACTCATGCTCAAGAATAGAACAATTCAATAGGACGGTCACTTATCAGTAACTCCATCTGGATAGGAATGACGAAAAAACTAGATCAATAAACTTCCACTTGAAATGTAATCCTCATAAGTAAAATTTATAACCCAAAATATAATTCTCATATAATAAGGACACTTGTGCAACCTATAATTCAATCATTCATCACTGCCATTAGTTTTTCCATTGCAAACTGCATTATAAGCAATTCTACCCATTTTACAAACATTTCAATTCGAGAAAAATGACAATAATATAATTAGATTGACTAAACTTACCAACTTAATCTTAAGATTCCTACAATTCTAATCAGTATAACTCATAGCTAGAGATTTTCACTCATCCATATAATTATTATAATCAATAATTAAATAACAAAAGTTCATTTATTTATAACTAAATCTTCTCAAACTCATTGTAACCATGGTAGCAGACCAAAAACAAAATTCGCTGCGAGGAGCAACAACAAGCTAGGGTTTAGACAGTAGAGACCTCAGCAGATCATGACATGAGCACCAGAGGGGGGGGGCAAGGGTACCCCCTCATACAAACAAGTAGTGGTAGACAAAGGGAAGAGGCTAAGGGGTGTATTTTTCAAAGCACCAATGACAGGCACCTCGGTATCAAACTCAGGGACAAGTCCGGAAAGGAACCAGGGCACAAAAGAGAGCATGGAAGAGGAAGCCAAGTAAACCGAAAGAGAAATTCCAAACACACAGAAGACCAATCCGACAGAAGAGCGCAACCCATGCAAACCCAAAACAGCAATGATACCAAAGGTGGTACCGGTAGATCCGCAGATGCAACTTTATAGAGATCATATGAAAGTGCATGCGCTAATCTGCAAGTTTATGGGCCTGTGGCCAACAGAGAGAACATTGTGAAACTAGATTAAATACCACTGGAAGCCAAATGGGGAAGTGGAACTTCATCTGGGATCAAAAGGTTTCTTCACAGTCATTTTCATAAACCTGGAGGATAGGGATAGAATCTTTGAAGTAGGGCCATACTTCCATGCATCAGCAGGACTATACATGCAACCTTGGAAGGAAAATTTCTCCCTCGAAAAAGAAACCTTCAAAAAGGTACCGGTCTGGCTGAGACTCTACTCCTTACCTTTAGACTACTGGTTACCCTCAACTTTCGAAGCTATAGGAAACAAACTGGGGAAATACATAAAGATAGCTAAAGCCACCCTGAGAGGGAGATATACATCTTACACAAGAATATGTATAGAGATGGATGTGTCAGGAGAACTTCCAAAATCCATCAGCCTCGAATTTAGAGACGAGGAATGGATGAAAAACATCGATTACGAATAGATCCATTTCATATTCCAAAGATGTCATGAACATGGTCACCTGATCAGGGAATGCCCTCTTAATAAAAAGCAAGAAACGGAAAACCCAAAACAAGAGTCGGATGAGGAAGGTTTTGTAAAACCAAACCTCAGGAGTAGAGCAAACAAGAAGCATGGAAAAGCCCCAGCAGGGATCAACCTAGAGGCCCAGAAAAAAATGGAAGGACAGGACGGATCTACCAAAGAAGCAAAAGGTGATCAAGATAAGGAAACAGTTCAGGAAGTCAGAGGACAAAAGGCAAACGAGCCCAACGACCGACCAAGCACTCAAAAAGGAAAAGGAAGTTGCATAACCCCAATGGAGGGAGAAATCAGAGACGACAACACCCCATGCAAGAAGTCGAGGGAGATGCGGAAATGACCCCAAGCGAAGTAGGCACAGAAGATCCTGATCTCAGAGACCTTGTGGAAAGGGGGAAAAAATAGGATGTAGAGAATGTACCAACAGAGCAACTAGACCGCATCCAGTACATGTTCCTACAAAGGGAGGAAGCCAAAGCTCGTGGCCAAAAGCGTACTTATGGGGAGACTGGACACCTAGGAGTTAAAGCAAGCGAGGGACAACCACAACTATCACCCAAGAAGACGTGGAGGAAAAAAGGCAGAAAATCAAATAGTGTAGCACTGCAAGAGCTTAGAGCATTGTTGATAAACTCGGGTAAGATCAAGAAACTCTTCCCTAACTCCCTCGTGCATGTTTAAAATGAAGGTCATAACCTGGAATATAAGAGGCCTAAATAACCCATGAAAACAACGAATCTTTAGAAATAGACTAAGGCAGGAACAACCGGATCTTTGTTTTATTCAAGAAACAAAGTGTAATACAGACAGGATGGAAACCATCAGTCAGCAACATTGGCGCAAGTACAAAATGATGGCCACTGGAGGCCAACAAATGGCAGGGGGAATCCTGACCATGTGGAACCCTCAAGTACTCAGCCTAATAGCCACTGAAGCAACCAAGCACACTATAACGACACGCATGCAAATCATCGAGAACGTAGAGGAGTTTATATGCACTAATGTGTATGGACCCCAAGCAGCAGAGGAAAGGAAAGGAATGATCAGAGACTTAGAAGAGCTTAATACCAGATCAAACAACCTCCAATGGATCCTAGCAAGGGACTTCAACATCATCATGTCACTGGCGGATAAAAAAGGAGGGATAAGACGACTAGATAGAGATGCAGAGGACTTCTCCAACTTCATCAACATAGTGAAGATGGTAGATTTGAAAACTAATAACGACAAGTTTACCTAGAATAATAAACGGATGAATCAACATCAGGTAGCAACAAGACTTGATAGATTCATGGTGTCAGAGTCAATCATAATGCAAGGGATGACATTAGACTACAATATCCTACCCTGGGGAGGATCAGATCACTGGTTGGTACAACTGGAAGCAGGATTCCAAACCACAACAAAAAATAGGCCTTCAGATTTGAGAAATTCTAGCTGGAACACCCGATCTTCCAAGAAAGAATAAAACAATGGTGGAGGGAGGAGCAACCAGAGAAAGGGACAAGGATGTTCAAACTATATAAAAAACTCGAACACATCAAACATAGGCTCAAGGAGTGGAACAAGGACACCTTCAGGAATATAAACCAAGAAAAGAACAATATAGAAGGAAAAATGAAAATACTCCAGGAAACCTGCATTTTGGAGGGCTACACGGAGGAATGGAAAAGGGAAGAACTCCAGCTGACTCGGGAGTGGGAGCAAAAATGTCAGCAAGTAGAAACCCTCTGGCGAAAAAAGTCCTAGATTAGATGGCTAAAGGAAGGGGAACGGAACACCAAATTTTTTCATAGAACAACAATGGCCAGAAGAGCCCACAACAAAATCCTGAAGATCAGGGATCAGGATGGAATAGAGAGAGTGTCACATAAAAACATACAAACAGCTCTGGTAAACCATTTCCAAGGGATAGCCCAAGAATCAAACCAAGACAGAATGACAGCCATACAAAGGATAACATAGAATATCCCGCAACTGGTCACTGAAGAACAAAATAACAATTTGAACAAACCCATAGTTGAGGAGGAAATCGACCAAGCACTCCAGGAAATGCTCAATGGGAAATGTCCAGGCCCGGATGGATTCACGGTGGAGTTCTTTAGAGCCTGCTGGGAAGTTGTCAAACATGAAGTGTATAGAGTAGTGGAAGACTCTAGAAGGTCAGCCTCTATTCTCAAAGTGCTAAATGCCACAATGATTACACTCATCCCAAAAGAAAATGAAGCCAAAACCCCGGACAGATACCGACCGATAGCACTATGCAATGTGGTGTACAAGTTAATCTACAAAGTCATAGAAAATAGGCTGAAACCCCTCCTACCCACACTGGTTTCACAAGAACAGGTTGGTTTCGTGGAAGGAAGACAAATAATGGACAATATCATCCATGCCCACGAACTCATCCATGCCCTGAAGCTTCAGGAACAAGGTGGAATGATAATACAACTGGACCTAGCTAAAGCTTATGATAAAATTAGCTGGCAGTATATGGTCAAGACCTTGGAAGCCTTCAGGTTCACCCAACACTGGATCAATTGGATAGTCAGCCTAGTTTCAACTACAAGCCACTCGCTCCTGGTCAATGAAGCCCCTGCCAAACCATTTTGGCCCACTAGAGGCATCAAACAAGGAGACCCTTTGTCCCCCTTCCTTTTCATTCTAATGATGGAAGGTCTCATCTGAAGCATAAAGAGCACAACCGCAACAGGGGAAATAACTAGGATCAAACCCTTTGCGACATGTCCTACCTCCACACACCAACAATTTGTGGACAACACCACACTACATGGCATACCCACGATCAAGAAGCGAAAGATTACAAACGAATCCTAGATGAGTTTGGGGAAGCTTCAGGAGCTGAGATAAACCAGTCAAATTCTATGATCTTTTTCTTTAATACCAACCCTACCATCCAGAGAAATCTGGCCAACATTCTGTGCTTTGAACGTGAAACACTTCCAACCAAGTACCTGGGGATCCCACTAATAGATAAAGCTTACAAAATGGCCACTTGGGAAGGAGTAATCAACAGGCTACAAGATCGGGTCAAAAAATGGACATATAGATCCCTCAACCTAGCCAGAAGACTCATCTTAACCAAGTCAATGATGCAAGTTATTCCAACCTTTATGATGTCGATATTCCCAACCCCCAAGGGGATACTACAAAGAATAAGGACAATACAAAGAGATTTCCTCTAGCGAGGAGTGGACATAGATAAAAAAAATGGGCACTGGTGGCTTGGGAGAATATTTGTAAACCAAAACACAACGGAGGCCTGGGGCTACATGACCCACAAGTGACCAATGACGCCTATGGGGCGAAACTCTGGTGGCGTTGGGTCAAAGAAACCATGACACCATGGGTAAACCTTTGGAATGAAAAATATGCCCCGAACATAAGCGATCAGGACAAAATCCGTTTCAAAGGCACCAAGGCAGGGTCTGATATCTGGAACCTAGCATGGTGCAATAAGGCTTGGATTCAATCACACATCTTTTGGGAGGTCAGAAATGGAAGAACTGCAAGATTCTGGGAGGACACCTGGCAACAGGAACCTAGATTGGAAAAACCCGGAAGGGAGGAAATCCAACAGGAGATGCTTGCGCAAGGCAAAACTAGAGTCTACCAATACTAGAAGCAAGAGACAGATCGTAACAAATGGAGAATCTAGAATACTCTCACTCCACGGAATAGAGACCAAACCACAACAACAATACAAGAAGTGGAGGATTAACTGGGGAAACGAAAAATAGCAGTTGCAGAAGGAATGGACTAGCTGAGATGGGGGCACAAGGATGGCGAGGAATTCAAACTCAAAGAAGTACGCCACTACATTATGAACCAGGACCAAGAAGACCCAATGCAACAATGGGTTAAGCTCTGGAACAGCCCATAGTGGCCAAAAATAAAAATCTTCCAGTGGCTAATACTCCACAATCGAATCTTAACTTGGGAAAACCTCAGGAAGCACAGTTTCATAGGACCCTCCAGATGTCCCCTATGTGAAGATAAAGAGGAAACAACGAACCATCTACTGGATGAATGTACCCTCATAGCAGAAGTTTGGGACTGGGAAGCAAGCATCTTTCGACAATCTAACAGAATTAGAGGGAATATATCTGCAACCATCAATACTTGGAAAGAGAACTACAACGACAATGAAGAGGTGAATCTCAGTTGGATCCTCATTCCCGGAATGATCATTTGGGCAATCTGGAAAGAAAGAAATCAGTGCATCTTCAAGAACCAAAAATGGATGATAGAAAAGATCAAGGAAACCATCATCTCCATGACAAGAGAAACGGTACAGAGTCGCAACTGCCAACCGAGCAGTGCGCAACTCACAACCCAAGACCTTAGAATTCTTGAGGCCTTTTGACTGAAGGACGGAGACAACCCCTTTCAAGTGAGACAACCAGCGCAACTCCAAATAGGTGAGCGCAACTGGAAACCGCCACCAGAGGGTTCCCTCAAGTTGAATTTTGACGGGGCATCGAAAGGTAACCCAGGCTGGACAGGGTTGGGAGGAGTCATCAGGGATAGTGAAGGAAATATCATTTGGTTGTACACTGGGAGTTTGAGGAACTCAACTAACAATGCAGCGGAGTTTGGAGCCCTGGAGACCGGCCTTGAGATTCTACGCCGAGAAGCAATAACCAATACTATAGTGGAAGGAGATTCCAAGCTAGTAATCAACACAGTTAGGAAGCTCCAAAACGGTACCAGATGGGCAAAATCCAGAAACATTGGCGCTTGGCGCAGTCCCTGCAAAGAATTCAGGAGCACATGCAGTCGGGGATCACAGTAGAGTTGTGTTGGGTGCGAAGGTTAGCTAATGGTCTAGCGGATAGAATAGCTAACGAAGGTGCAGACGGAGCAGGACCAGAACTGGACACAATATGGAGTAACATACCAAGTGGTCGATTTTGAATTGACTGCACTCAAATAGCGGCAAAGGACTATGATGTCAGCCAAAGGACGGACGACCACAATGAGATTGGAGGCGCAAAAGTACTCGAAAGACACATAGGACCCCGTCAGTATCCAAAAGGCCAACATGCCAACGTGAATTCAAATACAAACCCAAGTCACACCACAGGAGGAGATACTATACGGCGGCCCTATCACTAGAAAGGAGTACAGGGACTGCTCGTGGGATCAAAAGAGGGATATCCAGGTTTAACCCTTATAGGTCTAGGTAAGGGTTAAACCTCATTTGTTTAACCCTTACCTAGACCTATGGTCCTTATCACAAACCTGGAGTTTAACTTTTGCTCCTTGCAACTAAAGTAGCGATTCTAGTGAGTGCAAAAGGGTTGCGTCCCCGAGATCCAAGGCTGGTTAACTCGATAAATTTTAACCCTATTAAAACCTCGGGATTCTCAGAGATGCCTCCCGAATAACAAATGGTTATATACAGAGGTTTCGATCATGCTCCTCGCTTAGGCAAATCGACAACAAGAATTAAGGTAGGCACGGAAGGCCAGGTCCGAATCTTCAGGCCGTCTGTCACCAAACGGATGTCAGGAAGAATCCACAGTGTAATAACTTAGGGTTTTGATGACCGTCTAAAGGCTGGAACTGTCGGTCTCGGGATCCGCAGGTGATTAGCCTGAAGGTGAGGAGACAAGAAGAAAATCTCAGAGACTCCACCGCTTGCAAGGATGCCACGACCAGTTTCGTTGACGTCTAACCTACTCTTCTTACCGAACATTTCATTCTGGGTTTAGACATGAAGTCTGGTTCACAAGGTTCACGAAAATAGACTGATGGTTTAGTTATAATAAGTTACCTGTGGCGAGAATTGGGTATACAGGTTTACCCAAATGGGCGCTCAATACTGATAAAGAAATAGAAAAAATCAATAACAGTAACCACCACCTCCAACCCAAGGATGATGGGAGTCGTCAATTTATCTTAAGATTAAATGAAGCTAGTCACAAAACTTGTTCCTGGATTTTTGTTTTAGATCCAATTAAGGTCTCCAACAGGAAGGTATTGAAGCTTCCAGAACTGTATGAAAAGCATGGTGGCTAGAAGCCATAACTGGAATCACTAATTTCAACACTTGTCAACACAGTGACTATTCCCCTGGACTGAAGATTATGTTTTCAGTATATAGTATATTTATGATCCTGTTAAGGGTTTTAATGGGAGGGTATTACATCTTCAAAAAGTTGTCTTAATACTACACAGCTAAGAACTTAAGAAGCCATAACTGGCATGGAATGCTTCACCAATTTTCGGAACAATGAATCAATCATAGAATGGAGTTCCTATGACAGATAACCTAAGGAAGAATGGGATTTTTCCTTTCCATTATATTAACTTGAAGAAAATGAGAGACCACGTTAACTTGCAAACTTGAATGAAGATTGAACCTCCTTAGTGCCCCCAATAATTCACTCCCCGAAATGCAAATCAAGTTCACCTCAACCATCCATCAACTTCAAGTGTTTTTACCATCCAAAATAAACCCAAAAGTCGATGCATATCATGGGCAACTTTCCTGTAGACTATAGTTTCTGCTTTCATGCCATACCGAACAACTCAACTTCAAAAAATGTGACAAACCACCTTGTTTCTCCAACTAGCTCAAGTTCCAGAAGGTATTGTGTTTAACCTTGCATAAATTCTTCATGAATGTATGTTGAATTGATTTTTTTGTAATGTGATTAGGATATGTGCTGCGATTAGCTGGACAATTAATCAAATTCCAACTTTAATTTAAAAATATCGTCACAATGTTCATAGACTTTCCATCTATTATAAATTCCAGGTAGATAGAATATTACTGTAAGCACCAATCTATTCATAACAATGCAGTTTCAGGGAAGAGTGTACGGTATTTTAAATTCTCTGCGCAATGTTAACACAACATATAAATTCTGGATTAATGTATAGACAGGAGCATCCAGATCAATAGCCTTAGTATAGAATTCGACATCCATATATTATAAACCAACTAAAACCGTTACAGTAAGGTATGCAAGGAGATTATTGGCGTTGTTGATCTTCAAATTTATACAGTGTGCGCAAATAGAAAAAAAAAAAAAAGCTATGGGTACTCTTCTTCCCCCTTAGCCCCCCGAGATGTAAAGGGGCCACGCACACAAAACCAGAAATCACTCTAAATTTTTGCATGGAGCTTCTTTAATGAAAACTCCCTACATACACAATTAATTTGCTTTTTAATTAATTAATTGAGAATTATTTATCTCTCACACTTGTCACCCTCTCCCTCAAGATGCACAAGTAATTACATATTATAATTTAATTAAATTCAAATTCTCTCACCCTTCCTAAAAGTGCTCCTTAATTCTCTCTCAGTGGTCTTTTTATTTCCCATATTCTCATTTAATGACTGACACCTTTCTAAATTTGAGTTGAGTTAAAATATGAATCTTCTTCTACTTAGACTAGTGTTAACTAGACTCTAGATACCTTTATGTGCATACACCTTCCTTAAGTTGTGTTCATTTCTTATCTTAAATTCCAATTTGGTATTTTCTTGCACATATGTATATGTATGTTAAATCAATCTTTAGGTTTATTTCATTTTTCTTAATTTTTTAAATTATTTACCTCATTCCTATTTTGATTTAGTTAATAATTTAGTTTTATTCTTCTTACCAACTTAGGTTTAATTTATTAATAGGATTAGACTTTCATTTGGGGTTCACAATTAATAATTTCAATCCTTAATTAATTAATTAAAGTCATCAATGCTCAAATATTTTACAAGTTTTAATTATTCGCTCAAGGTTTTCTAGGCCAACTAGATTCTTTGACTCAAGTTTTATATCAACGACATGCCCTTCAAGATGCACTCTGTGCTTCAAGGGTGCCACTCGCCTTTGTCTGGTTTTGGTATTTTTCCAACCCTTGGAGTCAACACTCCATTTAGATGACCTAGTGAGAGACTAAGGGCCTCTAAGGAATAAGTACCCCACCTTATTGCGTGCCCCTTAGAATCTTCATAAGCAACTGTCTCAGTCTTCCCTCACGGCATCATGGACCTATCGAACTAGGTAATCATTAACCTACAATTCGAGTCATGACGAGAGTGTGCTAGTAGGCTATGACAAGGATTCTTCCACACCTCTCCCTCAATATCTGGTCTATGTGCATGGCCCCTTTACTCCAGATTTCTGAGTTAGAATGTTATTTTCATTGAGTCTTCTCCATTTGGCCTCTTAAAACTCATTTACATTTACTGTATAAATTGATGGGTATTGGGATTATCTTCTATGCAATCTGAGAGTGACCTCTAGTGCTAACAAAATCCTCCACCGACTGCCTGATTTTCACCGGGCTGTGGCTTTTTCTCTTCATTCTTTTTTGAGCTAGATGCTCCTTGATTAGAAATGTTCAAAATATCCATATGCCTTTGTACTCTTCCAAGGATAATGTCAGGGTCAACACCTGTTTCAATCATGATTTCCTCCATCTCCGTAGATTTGGTCATTGTTTCATCCAAAATATCAATTTGGGAAGCTCAAATAGTGAAATTCACATTGGGTGGCACGACATTTTTATAGCAACCAAGTATTATTGGATCATTAGGCATTTTGTCTCCAGGGATATTATTCAGTGTTTTATTGAATCTGAGATTGAAATCTCTTATCCTCTCATTTTTCTTTAGACAAATTTGTGTGAAGTTAGTAAGAAGAGTATGATACGCGACTGGGGGAGTGAACATATTCAATAATATCTCTTCAATATCATCAAATGAGACGATTGATCTTGTAGGAAATGATGTGTACCATTCATAAACTTGGCCCGACAAAGTTTGGAGAAACAACCTTACCATCACATCATCATGTTCAACAATATGGAAATTGCAAACATCCAAAAACAAATCAACATGTATTTTAGCATCAATTGTTCCATATCCAGAAAATGTCTTCAAAATACCTTTAGGAAGAACAAGGAGCTCATGTTGTTCACCTCGTAGGTTGAGGAGGGAGTCTCTTATCCTTCTTAGGTTTCTATACCTTCATATTTCTTCATGTCTCCTTTCTTCTCATCTTTCTTCTCGTCTTTATTCGTGTGCTTCTTCACGTCTTTCTTCTCTATCAAACATGTATGGAAGTTGCTTATTTTCTTCAAGAGTATGATTTTCAATTTCTAAGGTACGTAGTTGCTTTCTTTTGCTTCTAGTGATTGGTCTTCTATATTCATCCAACTTCAATTCCTTCTTTTATCTTGTGCTCTTCGAGCTCGTATTTCATTTCTTCGGTATTTTCTTTCATCTCTTCTTTGTCTTTAGATAATGTCTATTTCTTCTTCTTGAACTAGTGTTTCCCAAGACCTTTCTAGTTCTTCTCTAGTTCCAGCTGTTGTTATTACAATATTATATAACTGATGCAGAATGCTTCATTGGTTATTCAATCTGATTTATAACTAGGGATTGTTAGCTTGAGGCAAAGTCATATAATTTTATGGTCTAAAACCATATTTAAATATTCAAATTTTCTCCCTAGTGGAGTCTCCAAAAATGTTGACGTTTGAATCTGTCAAGACTGAAATGAAAACCTCACAAGGATATGAATCATCCCTCGTTTTTAAAGAGGTGGTGCTCCTATTTGGCTTATGATATTCTTTGTAATTTTCATATCAAGAATAATATGGGACCATAATATAGTCCAATCTTTAATGCTCAAGAAAAATAAAAATGTTGAAAAGTATAATAGTATTTATAAAAGAGAATTCATGAGAAATAAAAATGTTGAAAAGTATAAGAGTATTTATAAAAGAGAATTCATGAGAAGTGGAGTATTTATAAGAGTATAAGTGGACTATGAATCTCACACATCACACATTACAAAAAAATAAAAATGTCCTCACATGCATAAATAAAGATTTTGATCACATTCAAAATAAAATAAGATGGTGCATTTGCATGAGAGAACTTTTATAGAGTAATACTTATAGAGCTCAAAATAAAATTATGATAGACCAATTTCAAATACTTTATACTCAAGATTCAGAGGTATAAAATATAGTAAAAATTGATCTCGAATTTGTTCTATGGGATTTCTCAAAATAATAATGTATGTTACAGTGCATTGAAATTAAAGGCATTTGTCCAATGGACTAGGATTTGGGCTCCCGTGGACCATAAATCAAACATGTACAGGAAGGTATGAAGTATAAAGAGGAACTTGGGGTGGATGTCAAACAATAGAATATGGAAACAAGACAAAAATAAGATTTTTAGGATTCTGTTATACTTTTCTAGTTAAAGAAGAAGAATAATTAGATGAAAATTTGATAAGGGAAGAAGTATGTGATCAACTTAGACTTACTATGATAGAATCTCTCTTTTCATTTGCTTGTTGTAGTTTCTTTTGTACCTTGTATATAATTACATTAAATAATAAAAAATGAAAGAAGCAGATAACAATATACTAGGTTGTTGAACCTACCTCAAAGCATCACCATCCTCTTTGAGCTCTGTGTCATTTTTAGCAATGTTTAATCATTCTCATTCTCAAAACTGTAACTCAACTCAAAGACAACTTTGTGGAACAACATGCTTACAAAATATGACTACAAACCATTCATCTTTCCTCTTTTACCCAGTGGTGTAGGGTTTCTAACTAGACTCTCGGTAACATAAGGGTAACCACCGTTTTAGGAAAACCTATGAACTTCAAAGAGGCTCGTTAATTCTTTATCTTGAATGTCGAGGTGCGAGAAAAATGGTGTCATCTTTGGTCAATCAACCCATATCCATTTCTGGTTAAGTTGAAAGAGATCTTTTGTTATGAGAATATCATCATATACTCGACAAGTTCATAATCCTCAATAGCTATTGACTCTACAACATCTAGAGATCCTTTTGCAATCAAATCAAATTTTAAAAAGCACTTTGACTCTGATAATGGATTACCACGACCACCACTACGTGAATATAATCAAATCGTTATATTTTTTTTATATTTTTTTATCAATATTGTTCTAAACTTGGTTACAAATAGTTGAAATCTTAGATTTGAGTGGTCTAGTTTGTATAATTTAAGTTTGTTCAATTTTTCAGAAGGCTGAATTTATTTATGTATTCAAAACATGCAATTTAAATAAAAACGATTACACCAAAATCAGTTTTACCAAATTACCATGAAAAAATTATAAAAATAGAATATTTAGAAAACACTTAATCAAATAAGTAGAATGCCATAAACCGACATACAAACTTCCACTTGAATTATACTTGTCATCATGGAGATGTGCAAATAATCAAAATCATTGATTTCATGAGTATTGTGCCATTATCTCTACCTGTCCAAATTTTACCTTAACTTCTCGTTGATTCTTGTGATGGGGACCTCGAAAAGGTCGTTGTTTCCCATAATATTGGATTTCCTTTCATTCTTCCGTCAGAATATGGCTGGAGCCAATTCAACTGCAAGGCTACAAGTATCCATCTTGTTCGGCGCAAAATTTTTTGGCTGGAAAAGCGAAGCAACTACGAATTCAACGGTTGAATGGTTCAAACTTGAAATTTTGTATTCTTTATAAAATGTTTCTCAGTTGTTATACGTTGCTTCTAACATATATAAGTCATAAAAAATGATGGCTCGGGAAGATTTAGACGATAATTTTAAAGCAAAGCAATAACATCAATCGGATACATGCCTTCAAGTAATGATGCAATCAAATCTCCCTCTTTCTCTGACTTAAAAATGTATCGAGGGCCTTGATGGCACAACATATTCGACACCTTCATATTTCAGGAACGAGTCTTGTGGCACAGCGTATTCGATGCCTTCTATTAATATTTCAGGACCGATTCTTGAAGCATTTTATCTTTGCATAACAATTTTGATAGGCATTGTTACCCCATGCCTATGGGTAACTAGAGATCATGTCTCCTAGCCCATAAGGGAGACACTGATCTTGACCATGATGATGATCAGCATGTTCACATATAGTGGCTGAGCAGCCCCTCTCAGATTTTCTCTTCTACTTCAGATCAGTCAAGTTCATCACATCTAGTCAACTTAATGTATGGGAGATGGTAAGTCAGGGTCACCATGAGGTATGTGAAGTGTTGTGCTTAATTTACTAGGAATATGGATGAGGATCATTGGTTGAAGTTGGATAATGGATCACTAGCTCAAGAAGTTATGTTTGTTTCCTTGTTTCACCTTGGTGGCCATCATTCATGCCCTAGTCTCGTGTTGTCATTGCCCAGGGAAAAGGGGTAATACTAGGAGACCCTCACAAGGGTAACATTTTGTTCCCCACCATACTTAACACTTTCCATCCTCGAGCCTGTCGCAGTGTACTAAACTTTGGTAATGTGTTATGGTCCATTATCTCATGAGAAGAGGGGTTGAAGGCCAAGAGGTTGAATGTAGTTGCTACTAAAAGAATAAAAGAATGGTGCTATTGAAAGAAAGAAATGATAGCAAAGGACTCTCAAAAGCCAGTCCAAACTTAAGTTCTACCATTTTCACATTCACCACAATCCCAAGCAATGATGTTATAGTTTGAAACTATATAAAAGGGGACTTGCAAATATGATAAGAGGACAAATAGAAAGGAAAATAAAGGGGTTTGGAAAAATGTAGTGCTCAGAAAGTGGTAACTCAAGAGCAAGTGCACCCTCTACAAATATGCTCATAGAAATTGACTCAATGACACCATAAGGCATGAAGTAATCCCAACATGTACCACTATCACACTTACTCTTGAAGGGTTATTTTCTTTTGTTGTTTCCCTCGGGATATATCCCTCTACCTAGGTCTTTTGTTTCACCGTTTTGGTTGGCACACTTAATAGGGTCAATGAAGGTCCTCCCATATTCAAACTTGTCAACTTACATAAAGTCCTAAGCTAGTGTGAAATTTGAAGGGGACGCTGGTGTGAATTGTTCATGTGTCTTATATCTTAATTAACAACTTACTTTGCATGATTTAAGGGCTGGTATGTCTTATGAACATTGGCTTACTTGATTTCATATTATTTTTTTATCTAGATTCCCTTGACATGGTTCTTTGAAAGATGCCCTAGGATTTCACCCTAGACGTTGTGCCTCTATTGTAGGATATGACACGTGTGATGCGGAGCAATGAGTCACCCAGTGACTTGACACATTCAGATAGTGGCTCTCACATCTTTAGACCTTGGACGATGGACAAATGTGCTTGATTTTTGATAGATTTAGTCATGGTGAGATAGAGATGGGCAGAAAAACCAAACCCTAGGCTCTACACCCAAGAAGCTATCTTGTATTGGATGGGGGACATCACATAGGGAGATGATTGGAGGACACACATAGATCATATGCAACCTTCTCCTCTTTGGACACCACCACTTGCACCTTAGATGTTGGACATTTAGATGATGACGTCATGCTAGGGTTTGACAAGCATGATGGGGTTTACAGCCAATTGGATGTGAGTGATGACTTTGAGATGTGGCATAGCATTCTTCCACAACACTCGTACCTTAAACGATGACACATGGCCCTAGAGAGGCCCTCCTATCCCATTGGAGGCATGATGTCACCATATGTGTGACCATTTATGTATTATTTTTCATTTTTTGACATTTATAAAGGCAAATATGAGGGGTTGACCCCATTAAGAGACATAAATTTTCACCTTTTGTGACTTTTGGAGTGCTAGGGTTTCCTTATAAATAAGGCTAGCACTCCCTTCATTTGGATCATCACTTCCTCTCACATTTTTGGGAGTATAACTTTAGAAAAGTTCATTGCTTCTCTCTTCTTGTCTCTTGGATTTCATGCTCTACTTTTGGAGGAGGATCTTTGTGGATGCTTTGTTTTTATTAGAAGATGTATTGATGAAACTAGGGTTTTTTCTAGTCTAGCGACTTGGATAAGTAAGTAATTCTTTCAATTCTATGTCATTGTTAATGTTTTAAGGTAATAATTACTATCTTATTGCATGTTACTTTGTATTGGTGAAACCCTAGGGAGGAGACATAATTATTTCTCTCCTTCTTATGCTTTGTTTGTCCAAGTTTTGTGAGAGAATTCTTTTCTAGGGTTAAAAACCTAAGGCTCAAGAGGATTTGCACCTTAGGGTTTTGATCCTAGTCTTTGATCCTTGACCTAGGTTATCTAGAGGAGAGAAAACGGTACCTAGGGCCCAATAGGTTTTGCACCATAGGGATCATTTTCTTGAAGGTTTAGTCCTAAGGCCCAAGAGGCTTTGCACCTCAGGGTTTAAATCTCATTCTTCTCTATCATGTAGTTCAATCTTTAAGGTGTTGTATGCTTGACTCCATAATCCCTAAAAGACAACGACACTAGTCTAAAGTTATTCTTGTGGTGAAAATTGCATTTAGATTTAGCATTCTCTCTCTCAAAACGATCTCACTAACATCTCTAACACTAACCTTAGAATACTAATGATATTCATTGTTGTTGTTACAAAATTTTAGTACAACCACTGATTTTTACTTCAATTTGTTGCATACATACTTGGAATAGTGGTTTAAGTTACTCAAAATTCTGATCTAGCAATTGGATATTATTGTACATATTGAAGGCTTATTTCTCATAATAAATTGTTACACTTCTGAGTACTTTTTTTTGTTGTTTAAAAAGATTGAGTGTTGCTATACATTTGTTTTACTATTGTAATTTGCAATAGCCATTCAATTTATTGATTAAATAGTGTATAAGAAGTCATTTATGAGCTATATAACTTGGTGTTTGTCGATATTATGCTCCAAATTATTTATTGTTTCATACAAGTGAAGAAATTACCTCATTACATTTATTACCTCTCATAGATCTAGACCTAACCTTCAGGTGACCAAGATAGGGGGTTGTAGGCTTGGCTAATCTTGCTATTTGATCTCTTGAGGTCACAAGGAAGACTCCCTTGTGGTGGACCTTCTTCCATCACTAAAATGAGGGAAGTCTCTACTTTGGTGATAGTGATAGAAACTTCCAATTGTTACACAAGATTGGGACCTTGTAGAGAGCTTTGCACAAGTACAAATCATGTGATGACATTTGGTGTCGTTGTCGGGGAGGATTGAGTCATTCTCCCTATGACATTATTTTGGAATTGATTCCAATACCATTAATACATATGGTTTGATAGAAAATTTAGAAGTTCTCCTTGCAAGATATCTTGAGATAGTCTTTGTGATGGACATTGTGGTCATTGATATTGTTAGGAACCAAATATCAAGATAGCATAGAAAAACCTCAGAATAAGTACTCAACGCCTTGAAAAAGAGAGAATTTCAAATAATAAGCCTCTTCGACAGAGAAACCTCCTTATACACCACATAAATTTCCAAATACAAGATGATTCCAAATGAAAAGGTCTCCTTGGTATATATAGGAGACTAGGAGGTACAATTACAACTAATAGACCCAAGTCGACATAAATAAAATAACATTACTAATGTAATATGCCCTAATTAAGGGGTAATGTGCCACTATTTAAGGATTAACATTCCCCTCCCCTTCATAAAAGTGTTTTCCGCGACGCTTGAGTAATTCTGGATGCTTTTGTATAAAAGACTCATCTTCCCAAGTGGAATCTTCAGTAGGTAGTTTCCTCCACTTAATGAGATACTCTGAAATGGATCTATTCCTCAGCTGGCGAACTCTTGTGTCAGTGATAGTTTCAGGATCCAATATGATTTTTCCTTCCTCATCAAGTTTTGGAAATATAGTTTGAACTAGGATCTTGTCGCCTATAACCTTCTTTAAGCATGAAACATGGAAAACTGGGTGTACTCGTGAAGATGCAGGCAACTCCAATTTGTATGCCATAGTACCAATCTTTTGCAACACCTTATAAGGGCCATAGTACTTTGGTGATAATTTATTATCCGTATGGGCTTGCTTGAGGTCATCTGTTTGTATGGTTGTAGTCTTAAAAACACCCAATCCCCTACTTCAAAACTTCTTTCACTACGATGCTAATCTACTTGTTGTTTCATGCGATTTTGTGTCATGGTCAGGTTGTCCTTGAAGATTTGGTGAACTTGTTGGCGATGCTCGATGTGATCTTCCACTTCTTGAAACTTATATTTTTATTTTAGAGAAGAAGAGATGGAAGGAGGGTGGTATCCATAGAGTGCCATAAATGGTGTCATTTTTGTTGCAGTATGAAAGGAAGTGTTATGCCACCATTCTGCCAAGGGTAAACATTTGAACCATTGTGTTTGTTTATCAGAGACAAAGCAATGAAGGTAGCCTTCCTGACATTTTTTCACTATCTTGGTTTTTCCATCATATTGAGGATGATAGGATGAGTTATGAGCCAATTGAGTACCCTACCAAGAAAATAATCATGTCCAAAAATGTCAAGTGAAGATAGGATCTCTGTCACTTACAATAATCTTTGGGCTTCCATGTAATTTTTGAATTGTCTCCATGAATGCAGTGGAAATTGAATTGGCTTTGAAGGAATGAGAGAGTGCACAAAAGTGTGTGTACTTGGTCAATCTATCAGCAATCACCATGATGACACTCTTTCCTTCAGACTTCGGTAACCCTATGATGAAATCCATGGAAATCTCCTCCTAGGGCTGACTTGGGATGACTAATGGTTGTAAAAGACTTGGTGTCTTAATTGTTTCCACCTTATTTTGTTGGAAAACCAAACATTTGTTAGAGAATTTTCTATTTTCGGCACACTAGTTCAGTGGGAGTAACACTAGTTAAGTGGGAGTTAACTAACTAGTTCTATTTTAGACTTTCTAATCTTAGACCATCACTATTATGCATGCATTCCTAATTATAGGATGTCATTTTCTATATGAGTGAATATCAGACACTCATTGATTAGATCATAATATGCATTGATTCTCATTCTTCATATAGTATCTCTCTTCCTTTTCTTGATAAGCTTTGTTTGTGTATGCTTTAGCTAGGTCTCCCATGCAAGTTTCCATGAAGCACTAACATGGTATCAGAGTTGAGCTGCTTGGACCAACCCAGACAAGATAGAGAAGAGCGAAATATTCCTTGAGTAAATATAGTTTCCACAATCGTCGCGGCCTATATCTATCAAAAGGTGTGATGACTTAAATCGCCACGGCCTATCCCTATCGAAGGGTGCGACATTCGCATTGAAACTTAAGAAATTTTCTTTTTTCAGGCATCGTCGCAGCCTATACACAGCCAAGGTGCGACATCATCGCAATGTGTTCTTCATCCGGGGTGCGACAATTCAGTTTTTGATAATCGTCACACTATGTCCTTCACTAGGATGCAACTATTTAGCATCGTCTCATTTCATCCTTCTCTAGGGTGCGACGATTCAGCAGCCCTCTAAAAATTGGTTTTATGCAGTAAAATTGTGATATCTCGAAATCCATGATCTAGGTTGGGTTGAAATTTTTACCAGAGACGTATAACATAGGGATTCTCATGCTCACCAAAAATATCCAAAATACACATCATATTTTAGGAGATATAGTTGTTTTATCATATATATAGTTGTCATAGCATCGTCAGTCATATCTCGGAATCCACGATCTGGGTTTTCAAGATCTTTTCAGAATCAATAGTAGGATGGAGGCGATGTAAATTATTTAATAAAGTCTAGTGATAATATGCACACTGTACAACTATTTTGAATGGAAGTCGAAGGCCACATTCCAACTCAAAATAAAAGGAATGTATAATTTGACAATGGCGATATAAATAGAACCTACATCAGCACTTGAGAAGACCAGATGGGTGAACCGTAAGGATGAGGCCAATGACTACTTCTTGAGTGAATATCCACTGATTTATGGTTTCATGTGGTTGCATGAAAGACTCCAAATGATATTTGGACCACCTTGGAAGGACTCTTTGGAAAGCAGGATGAGATGTGAGGTCACATGCTTGAGGTAGAGTTTTAATACCTTAGACCCTAAAAGTTTTGATAATATACAGGATTTTTTTACTAAATTTAAATCCTTGATTTTGAGCTTGGGTGAATGTGGTATTGATAAGTCTACACAAGAGAAACAACTTATTTTAACAATATTGGCCAAGCTAGGACCATAATATGTTGTATATGTCTCAAATTTCCATTCTAGCAGATGTCTTTTGGGCGCAAATTGAAAAATGCCTACGATGGATCAGTTCATTGAGTCTCTCACACAAGAGCAGAAAAAACTCATACATATGGGCCTCATGAAGGATCTCAAAGAACATGCACTCACCATGCATGATTGAAAATGATCATCCAAACAGAACAAGAAGGAGAAACAGAACGAGAAGGAGGGATATTCCAAACCCTTTAATGATTCTTCAGGTTCCAAAGACTCTCCATATTCGAAGAAGAAGAAGAATGGAAAGCAATGCACTTACTTCATTAAACCAAATCATGAATAATCCACATGCATGAAGAAATAGATTGATCTTATGGCACATGCACTTCAGCAGAACAACCTTCGAAACTTCATTCCAAAGGGATTCAAGAAGCAGAAGGAAGAAGATCTTGCTCCTAAGAAAAGTAATCATCATGCTCTTGTTGCAATTAATTCCTCATCTGATTCATGGATTATAGATTCTGGTGCTTCCCATCATATGGCAGTGAAAGAGGAATTTTTCTCTTCCTTGAGTCCATGCTCAAGACCCCCTATTCTCATGGGGGATGATACTCTAGTAGCAGTAGCAGGAGAGGGGAGAGTGGAACTCCATAATGGAAGTTTTGAGAATGTTTTACATGTTCCAAATCTTTCTATGAATCTGCTCACAGTTTATCAAATCACTTAAAAAGGTAAAAAGATTGAATTTACATCAGATTCAGTTTCAGTAATTGACATGCATGGAAATTCCATCATTGCAATTGGTGAGGTGGATCACAAGTCAAGGTTGTATAAATTCACTAAGTTTTCTGACGATGACTCCTCTATTCTACTTACACATAAGGAGATTATTTTTGTGCGCCTCCAGTGCAACATGAATATACTCTTGTGCTTCCATCAGTTTCAGACATCAGAGATGATTCCATACACTCAAATTTTATACATGGAAATAAGTAAGTAGTACAGCCAATAAGAAGTCAGCGTCGAAGCTTTAGCAGATGCCCAAGAAGGCACAGACCACACTTCAGGAAGCATGCAACCTTACAGGGAATACATTGGATTCGAGGAGGACTCGATATTAGCATGAGAAGCCTTCTCATGTATTTTCAGCTTCAGAACCTGCAATGCCCATGCATTTTTATATGGTTAAATCTACTCATCCACAGACATACAATAGGGTTGTAGGAAATCCATTATGGAAATCATCCCTGCAAAAGGAGTATGACTCACTCTTACAGAATCATACTTGGAATATGGTTCCACTTCCACCAAAAAGGAATATTTTCAGGTGCAGATGGGTCCACAGGATCAAGAGGTACAAGGCCCGACAAGTTGCCAAAGGACTTCATCAGATCCATAAATATTTCTACATCTTCCCGAAGAATTTTAGTGAGCAGAAGTTTCATACTTTTCGGGATTGTCTTGCAATGAAGAACACAGTTGCCTAGCGACTATCATTTCTTCTTTTGATACATTATCTTTTGAGGGGGGGTTTTGTTCCCACGTGGTTTTCCCTCTTTCCTCATTTTTATTTAGTGTTCATTAGTTTCATTGTACATGAGTACCTAAACTGGCCTAGTAGTTGGGACTCATTTTTTACTCCATAGTGATGTTCAGGGGGGGTGTTGGAGAAAATTCTATTTTCGGCACACTAGTTCAGTGGGAGTTAACTAACTAGTTCTATTTTAGACCTTCTAATCTTAGACCATCACTATTATGCATGCATTCCTAATTATAGGATGTCTCTGCCTATATGAGTGAAGATCACTCACTCATTGATTAGATCATAATATACATTGATTCTCATTCTTCATATTGTATCTCTCTTCCTTTTATTGATAATCTTTGTTTGTGTATGATTTAGCTAGGTATCCTGTGCAAGTTTCCATGAAACACTGACAAAATTCTGCCACAAACCTTTGAACATCAGTTTTAAGTCCATCCCAAAAAAATTATTTATTCACCCTATGGTGGGTTTTCAAAAATCCTAAGTGCCCTCCTACTAGAGAGGCGTGCAATTCCAATAGTACCTTTTGTTTGAGTTGGGAGTTATTACATAAATATAAGTGATCCTTGTACCATAGTGAATCATTTTTCCATGTAAATGTATCTGATGCACTGGAATCCTGTTGCAACCTTTGAATGAGAGTCCACACGTTTTCATCATTCTTCCACTCATCCCTTGATTCTATTATCCAATCAGGTTGGATGATATAGATAGCATAGAGAAAGGCCTCAACATCTTCATCCTTTCTTGACAGTGCATCTGCCACAACATTTTTATTCCCTTTTTTATAGATGATTTCAAAATCATAACCCAATATCTTGGTCTCCCATTTTTGTTTTTGTTTTGAAGAGATTCTTTGTTCCAAGAAGTATTTAAGACTATCATGATCTGTTTTGACCTTGAAGTGCCTACCTATTAGGTAAGGGCGTCATTTCTTCAATGCATGTAGTATTTCCATCATTCCCTTCTCATAAATGGGTTTGTGTAAGTTTGTTCCCTTGAGTGGTCGAATTTCAAAAGCAAGGGGCCTTCCTTCTTGCATTAGAACAACACCAATGCCATTTCCCGAGGCATCACATTCCACAATAAAGGTTTTTGTGAAGTCTGGTGTGGTCAAGACAGGAGCTTTTCACATCGCCTCTTTAAGTTTTTAAAAATCTTGAGTTGCCTCTGGATTCCATGAAAATGCATCCCTCTTAGTTAGTGTTGTTAAAGGTGTTTCTATTCTTCGATAGTTTCAAACAAACTTGTGGTAGTAACCTGTCAAACCCAAAAATCCTCTAAGATTCTTCAATGTTTTTGGAATCATCCAGTCCATTATGGCCTTAATATTGTTAGGGTCTACCTTGACACCTTCATGAGATACCATATGACCCAAATACTCTACCTCCTTCACCCCAAAGAAACATTTGTATGGTTTGGCATATAGTTGTTTCTCCTTTAGTAGTTGTAGCACCTTATCAACATGTCGCACATGATCTTCCCAAGACTTCCTATAGATTAGTATATCATCAAAAAATACTAACACAAATTTTCAAAGAAAGGGCTTGAAAATGGAATTCATCAACCCTTGGAATGTGGAAGGTGCATTTGTAAGGCCAAAAGGCATGACCAAAAATTCATAATGGCCTTCATGAGTTTGGAATGTTGTTTTTGTGATATTTACTTCCTTCATTCTAATCTGATGATACCCTGAACAGAGATCCAACTTTGTGAATTAGATTTCTCCATGTATTTCATCTAACAATTCTTCAATGACAGGAATGGGAAACTTATATTTAATAGTGATCTTGTTGAGCTCTCTATAATCTGGACACATACGCCATGAGCCATATTTCTTGAGTACCATAACCATTGGTGCAAAGTAAGAACTTTGGCTAGGTCTAATAATTCCAGGATTTAACATTTCTTCAACCATACACTCAATTTCACTCTTCTGGGCATAAGGGTATATGTAAGGCCTGATGTTAGGAGGAACACTCCCATGAATTAGGTGAATAGCATGATCATGATTTCGAGTGGGTGGAATACCTTTGGTAATATCTTCAAATACTTTGGAATGATTATCAATGATCCCTTGGAGATCTAGGGGAATATATGGCTTAGATGTTTGAACAACTAGTGAGCATAGTTGTGCAATTACACCTTGATGCCCCTTTTTCAACAATTTTGTCATGCCATTAGAGCTTATCACCTTATCGAGTTTCCCTATGATACCCCTTAACTCAATTTATTTTCCTTCCAATGAAAATTTCATGAAATGTTCTTGAAAATTAAAATCCATTGTTCCTAGTGATTGTAACCATTGGATTCCTAGTACGACATCAGCACCACCCATGGGTATAGAAATCATTGGAATATTCATTACATATTCCGCCATAGTAAGATTGATCTTATTGAATTTTCCTGAGCAATTGATAGTTCCTCCATCTGTAATTATTACTTGAAACTTTGACGCTGGATATACAAAGCAATTGAGAGATTTGTATAATTTATAGTGAATGAAATTATGAGTACTACCAAAATCAATTAGTACTATTACCTTTTTCTTTTTGATATATCCTTCGATATTGAAGGTTTAAGGAGTGTTAATTCCATCCAATGCATTACATGATATCGTGGGATTCAACTCTTCAGAATAAATTGCTTCTACGTTTTACTCTTTAGATGGTTCTTGTTCTTGTTCTTGTTCTTATTCCTCTTCACATTCTATGTAGAATAAATTATTTCTTCTCACCACACTTATGTCCCTTACTGTACTTGTTGTCATGATTAAAGTATAAACCTTTTTCTTTTCTTTCCTTCAATTGTTGAGGTGTCAACCTTGTAGGTTGAGGTGTTTTAGAAGATGGAACATTATTCTCTCAATATATGTTAGGAGTGGTCCTTCTAGTAGCCATAACCATATTTTTACTTTCAACATTTCTTGCCACCCTGAATGCATTCTCCAATGATTTGGGTTACCAAAGGCGAACCTCATGTTAAATGTTATCCTTTAAAGTTCCTATGAATACATCAATCAAGTGCTCATCTAAAATATCATTTACCTTTATATTCAATCTTTGGAAGTTCTCAATGTGCTATGCAATTGAACCCTTTTTCTTGAGATTTATTAATTGTCTAAAGAAGGTTTTTCTCCTTGTATCCTCATAGTGTGCTATCATTTCTTCTGTGAAAATTGTCCAAGTGACGAGTGATTTGCGAGAACAAATCCATCGATACCACACAAATTGATTGCATTCTAAATATAAAGAAGCAATTCGTACATTTTGTGTATGTGGAACATCATGTAGATCAAAGAATTGATCCATATTAAGTATCCATGTGATTGGATCCTTTCCATTAAACTTCCTCATATTGATCTTAGAAAAGTGGTTGGTCTTCAACCCAAAGTTGGAGTTTCTCCATTCTTGATTCATCTTCCTTGTGTCCTCATCATGAATTTCATGGGATACATTTTCACTTTCAAGTGTCCTCTCTATTAGAAAATTTTCAATCCTTCCATGATCTCCCTTTTTAAACCCTCCATCTTAGTATCCAATATTGCCTCCAACTTAGCTTCAGTTTAATCCATCATCCCCTGTAGTTCATATTTTGTTATTGTCTTCTTTTATAAATCATTTATGTCTCTACGCATTTCTTCACCTTCATCAAGAGTCCAAGTAGGACTCTCTGGAGGCTTAATTGATGTAGAAGCTCCCTTTTTTGGTGGCATGTTAGCCAGGAATCACTTTTAAACCTTTATTTTGAGGTGGTTCTAATAGACGATATTTCTTCTATTGTATCTCCAAAATTTTGGCCCTTCTGGGTTTGAAAAATTATTTTTGTAGTTCTTTGATACATCTTATCTGCAATGCCACAAGTCTAATCAAAATTGGATGTGCCAAGTGGAAGTTATGGTAACTTCCCCACACCTTGGTGATTTGTGTCCCTTCCAGGAGAGCGTACTTGTAAAGCGTGCTAAGATCACAATATATGATATTTGATTTTGAAACTTGTAATAGAAATACTATAGACTGTCCAATGCAACTAGTCTCACTTAATTTGGATACTCATTGAATAATATATCACTATTTTACCCGGAAGACATGTTTGAGACTAGTTAATATGACTAGTCAGATGCCCTATCTTGCACAGGGTGTATCTAAAAAAATAGGATGACCCAAAAGATGAAATTTTTATCATGAATACCTTGATAACTTCTTTGAACATCCTCTGGATTTCAGGGTCTGAAATTTTACAGAAAAAAATTTATAACGAAAATTATGATATGACTAAATTCAGGATGATTCCAGAACCCTATCTTACACAGGCTATATCTCTGAAAGTGTACAGCCTCAGGAGATGAAATTTTAACCTGACATACCTTGATCTGTATACTAAATATCCTCCAAGGTTTTCCTTCTGAAACACCGTATAAAAAAAATTATAGAGAAAATCCCAAGGTGTCTCAGATGTAGCAATGAAACCCCAAGACCTTGAGCTCTGATACTAAATGTTACGAATCAAGTATCAAGATAGCATAGAAAAACCTTAGAATAAGTACTCAATGCCTTGAAAAAGAGATAATTTCAGATAATAAGCCTCTTCGAGGGGGACACCTCCTTATATACCACATAAATTTCCAAACACAAGATGATTCCAAATGAAAAGGTCTCCTTGGTATATATAGGAGACTAGGAGGTACAATTACAACTAATGGACCCAAACCGACATAAATAAAATAACATTACTAATGTAATATGCCCTAATTAAGGGGTAATGTGCCATTATTTAGGGCTTAATAGATATACTGGACATTTGGGAGATGATTTTGTCTAAAATGTGGGCTACAACATTGGGTGGTACCTTAAATATGGACTTATCTTATGCTATTATACCCATAGGTAATGAAGCCCATGTTATTCTATATAATCAACCAATATAAATGGCCCATGTTGAAGAAATTGATAGTGACCTTGAAGATGATGGCCCCCTAGGAGAAGACCAGCCTAAATAACTTATGGATTGCCCTATTAACTTTGACTCAGATGAACTTCCTTTTTCCCAAGAAGATGATATTGGTGATATAGTATGGCCTAAAAGAGAAGACTATCAGAAGCAATTTGACAAATACAAGGACAAAGTTGTGGGTTCCATCACAATATTGAGGAAAGGTGATAAAGAACCATTAAGTGGAAATAGCCAAGAATATATTCTTACAAAAATGTCCCACCCCCTCCCTTGAAGCAATACATCAAAGCGAGTCAGGAAATGATTGATCTCAAGGAGGAGGATTATAAACAAGGAAATTTGGTCTTAATGTGGCAAAAGAGGAAGGGCCATCCCAATACATGCAAAGAGTCTGATAAATTATGGTTAGACCCTTACAAGATTGAAAAGAAGAATGCTTATAGTTCCTATTATATATCCACGCTAGAGGGACGAATATTACCACTACTTGTCAGTACATTCCTTCTCAAACTCCACCATGGGGAAGAGACTTGAATTCTTGACTGTAGCTTCGATTAGGTAGTGTAATTAGGGAATTTGAATCATTCCATCACATTTGTATATAGTATTACATAATGCATCCATTCTAGTGTATTTTTTCATTCTCTTGCATATACATGTCATTTCATTCTCTTTTTCAATACGATGCATCCATGCTTCCATTATTTATTTTATTTTTTCTTTAGAATTTATAGTTGTAGTGAATTTTTCTTTCCAACATGATTTTTGATTTACTACTAACTCCGATGGATCACATCCATCGTCCTTTACTACTGAAGTGTTAGTTTTGTTAGAAGTGGGCGTAGGATTGTGGGTCTTGGAAAACTAGAGATGTTAAGGTTCTCATGCACACTACGGTGAGAACAAGTTCCCATGTTGGAGTCAGATGTTACCCCCCCATGCTTAGGGGTAACTAGAGGAGATCATGTCTTGTGGCCCGCAATAGAGACATTGATCACGACCATGATAATGATGATCATGTCCATAGATAGCATCCCAGCAGACCCCCTCATATTTCCTCATCTACATAAGATCATACATCTCATCACATCCAGTAAACGCGGTGTACTAGAGATGGTAAGTTAGGGTTACCATGAGGTATTTTAGTCCTTCTTTCATGCAAAGTGTTGTTTTTAATTTACTAAGAAAATGGATTAGGATCATTGGTTGAAGTTGGATAATGGATCACTAGCTCAAGAAGTTATGTTTGTTTCCTTGTTTCACCTTGGTGGTCAGCATTTGTGCCCTAGTCTTGTGTTGTCACCGCCTAAGGAAAATGGGTACTACAAGGGGTCCCTCACAAGGCTAACATTTTGTTCCCCACCATACTTAACACTTTCCATCCTCAAGCCTATCGTAGTGTACTAAACTTCGATAATGGTTCATGGTCCATTCTCTCATGAGAAGAGAGGTTGAAGGACCAGAGGTTGATTGTAATTGTTTCTAAAAGACTAAAAGAAAGATGTTAAAGAAAGAAAGGAATGGTAGAAAAGGATTCTCAAAACCTAGACCAAACTTGAGCTCTACTCTTTCCGTGTTCCCCAAATCCCAAGAAGTGATGCTATAGCTTGAAACCTTATAAAATGGGACTTGCAAATATGATAAGAGGACAAATAAAAATCAGATAAAGGGGTTTGGAAAAATGTAGTGCTTATAAAGTGGAAACTCAAAAGAAAGTGCACCCTCCACAAAGGTGTCCATGGAAATGAAATCAATGACACCATAAGCCATGAATTAAACCCAAGACATACCACTATCACACTTACTCTTGAAGGGTTATTTTCTTTCACTATTTCCCTCGGGATATAACCCTCTACCTAGGTATTTTCTTTCATTTTTTTGGTTGGCACACTTAATAGGGTCAGACGAAGGTCCTCCCTTATTCAAATTAATTGCCAACTTACATAGAGTCTTGAGCTAGTGTGAAATTTGAAGGAGATATTGGTGTGAATTCTTCATGTGGCTTCTATCTTAAGTAACAGCTTACTTTGCATGATTTAAGGACTGGCACATCTTATGATCATTGGCTTACTTGACTTCATATTCTATATTGATTTGTATTCTTGTGACATGGTTCTTTGAAAGATTCCCCAAGCTTTCACCCAGTACGCCATGTCTCTATTGCAAGATATGGCACGTGTGATGCAGAGCAGTGAGTCACCTAGTGACTTGACACATTCATACATTATCTCTCACATATTTAGGACCTTGGACGATGGATAGATGGGCCTAATTTTTTACAAATTTAGTCATGGTGGAAAAGGGATGGGAATAAATACCATACCCTTGGCTCTACACCCCAGAGGCTATCTTGCATTGGATGGAGGATATTTCACTGGGATATGATTGGAGGAAACACAAAGATGATATACATCATTCTCCTCTTTGTATTCCACTCCTTGCACCTTAGACTTTGGGCATTTATATGATTATGTCATGCTAGGGATTGATAGGGATGATGGGGTTTGCTTCCACTTGAATGTCGATGATCACTTTAAGATGTGGCATAGAATTATTCCACCACACATGTATCTCATATGATGACACATGGCCTTGGAGAGGATCTCATATCCCATTGGAGGCATTGCATCACCACATGTGTGACCACTCATGTATTATTTTTCATGTTTTAACATTCATAAAGGAAAATCTAAGGGGTTGGCCCCACTGAGAGACATGACTTTTCACCTTTTGTACTGAATTTTGGATCACTAGGGTTTCTTTATAAATAATGCTAGCAGGCCATTCATTTGGATCTTTACTCATCTCACATTTGTAGGAGTGAAACTTTAGAAAAGTTCACTACGTCTCTCTTTGTCTCTTGGATCTCATGTGCTACTTTTGGAGAAGGATTTTTGTGGATGTTTTTCTTTTCTTGGATGATATATTTCTGCAAATAGGGTTTTTTCTAGCCTAGTGAATTGGATAAGTAAGTAATTGTTGCAATTCTATGGCATTGTTAATGTTTTAAGGTGATAAATATTATCTTGTTGCATGTTACTTTGTCCTAGTGAAACCCTAGGGAGGAGACATAAGTCTTTCTCTCCTTCATATGATTTGTTTGTCCAAGTTTTGTGAGAGAATTCTTTGCTAGGGTTAAGAACCTAAGGCCCAAGAGGCTTTGCACCTTAGGGTTTTGATCCTAGTCTTTGATCCTGGACCTAGGTTATCTAGAAGAGAGAAAATGGAACCCAAGGCCCAAGAGATTTTGTACCCAGGGATCATTTTCTTGAATGTTTATTCCTAAGGCCCAAGAGGATTTTCACCTTAGGGTTTAAACCTCATTCTTCTCTATCATTTAGTTCAATATTCAACGTGTTGCATGCTTGACTCCATAATCCCTAAAAGACAACAACACTAGTCTAAATCTATTCTTGTGGTGAAAATTGCATTTAGATTTAGCATTATCTCTCTCAAAGCGATCTCACTAACCTCTCTAACCCTAACCTTAGAAAACTAGTGATATTCATTGTTGTTGTTACAAAAAAAAATTACATCCACTACTTTTTACTTCAATTTGTTGCATACATACTAGGAATAGTGACTTAAGATACAGAGAATTCTGATCTAGCAATTGGATGTTATTGTACATATTGAAGACTTAATTTTCATGATAAATTGCTACATTTCTAAGTACTTTTTCTTGTTGTTGTTGCAAAAGATTCATTGTTGTTATGCATTTGTTTTATTATTGTAATTTGCAACAACCATTCTATTTATTGATTATCTAGTGTCTAAAAGGTCATTTATGAGCTATATAGCTTGGTGATTGTCTACATTATGCTCCAAATTGTTTATTGTCTCGTACATGTGAAACAATTACCTCGTTACCTTTATTACCTCTCCCGGACCTAAACCTAACCTTCAAGTGACCAAGATAAGGGACTGTAGACTTGGATAATCTTGCTACTTGATCCCTTGAGATCACCAGGGAAGCCTCCCTTGTGGCGGGCCTTCTTCCATCATTAAAACGAGGGAAGTCTCTACTTAGATGATACTGGTAGAAACTTCCAATTGTTACACAAGATTGGGACCTTGTGGAGGGATTTGCACAAGTACAAATCCTGTGATAACAGGAAATCCAAAAACATCATCACTAGCCACTTCTTTTTCCTTGTCTCAATATTGGTCAATATACTCTTTTTTATCTTTGGTCTTTCTTGGCTAACTCTCCAACAATATATTTTCCAGTTGCAAGAGCACGCTCTTCATATAATCATGTGATAATTGCATTTCTCACCTATTATCTGGATTACTGAAAAAGATTCCATTGCGATGTCCATAGTGTAGTCTCGGCATGTCCATGGTGGAGAACAAAAATATTCCCTCCATTGCATAGGCGCAAGTATTGGATCAATGTCTTAAACCATGGAACATATACTTTTCGATTGGTATTTTTCCATATTAATATCGTGGGTCGATCAGGAAATCATGCCAATTCTTGCCACCAATAATGTGTTCAAACCTATGATGTGGAACTAGGGTGATCGAGCAGTAGAGATATCTCAAAGTTCAAGTGTCACCAGTGATATCATTCAAGTTCAATTTTTTTCTAATTTCCAGCCACATCCATCCCACAAGAAGAGAAATCTTTATGAATTTTATAAGGAAGAACAGTTGATAACCAACTCAATGAGTTGGTGAATAAAAGGGGCTCATTTTATTACCAAACAATGTCACGACCCTTCATATGAGAACAACACCACCCTTCATGTGAGAGTAGTACCAAGGATTCAAACAACCACCTCTCATGTGAGAGAAAATAATATCATAACCCTTCATATTAATGTCAACCACCCTTCATATGAGAGCAATACCAAGGAATAAAACAACCACCTATAATATGAGATCAGTACCAAGGAATCAAACAACTTGGAATAGGAAATATCAAAAAATATCATATCCCTTCAATGTTAAATGGAATAGGAAACTTGGGATAGGAGATATCAAAAAATATCATATCCCTTGAATGTTAAATGGAATAGGAGATATCAAATAATATTATAACCCTTCAATGTCAAATAGGATAGGAGATATTAAATGAGATTAAACTGTGAGGAGCATAATGTCTTAGTTTTACCAAGGGAATTGAGCATGTGGGGAATTGGGGGAGCCTTTATTCCTTTTTCACAATTAATACATATTTCGTTGGAGCCTTATATAACACCACACTTCACATTGAACTTTGTCTTTTTAACCTACAATACATGCACTATTATGTCTATTGAAACAATATATTTCCATAGGGAATTTTGCATGTGGAGAATTGGGGGAGCCTTCATTCCTTTTGCACAATCAATACATATCTTTCTCGAGCTTTACATAACACCACACTTCCCATTGAACCTAGTAATGTCAACCTATAATACATGTGATATCATGTGTATTGAAACAATACTAATATTGCCATATATAATGGTCTTAGTTTTACCAAGGGAATTGAGCATATGGGGAATTTGGGGAGCTTGCTTCGTTCATTTTACATGATCAATATAATATCGCTAGGCACTTCCCATTAAACCTAGTTTCGTCAACGTACAATACTTGCATTATCATATGTATCAAAACAACATATTGTCATATATTCATCATTAGACAATTAACCTAGAATTCATAATTTACTTCATAATACTCAATGGGCATTCCTAAGTGGTCGGTTTCATGGTCAACCTCAAATCAGATAACAAACCTAGGTTTATGTTGGACGACGAAGATCTTGGAGCGATAGTTTCCTTAGTTTCTATAATCATTAATTGAAAATGTTTAAAAAGTAAGGTAGCTTGACAACACTTTGCCAACTTTTCTCCATTGACCAAAATGGAGGTCAACATATGTTTATGCTAAAATTATTCCTATAAACCTAGTGTTAGCTTGTATAATTTTCATAGAAATCCAAACCACCATAGAGTAACCTATAATCTAACCATGTCAAGCTGTGTGCAAGAACAATTTACCGGAATTTTTAATCGTTGTCCTTGGCTATTAGAACTCCAAGGATTGCACCGTTATTTGATAACCTTCCCAGCCTCTGCATTGTGTTCCATAACCTTCATGCCTAATCCAGTAGACAAAGGAAGGACTTTTTTAAATTATAGAAGCAAAATGAATTGCTAACCCTCAAATAAAGGAAGGTACACAAGTGATGGATAAGTGTTGGTTTAAGTATATGTGGATTTATAGTTAAAGTGTAGTCGCATTAGAGCTTTGTAGAGCAAGGAAGGTTGAGGTGGATATTACGTTATAGTGTTTACCTTTATTATTTCATAGCCTATCTTAGGGGTGGTATTTTCAGAAAATACCAACATTTAGGTGGTAAATCACTCCTAAATAATTAATTTCCATATGCATTGCATTTGCAATAGATAAGAACCTTCTTCTTATTCAACCTAATGTATGAATTGTTTATTCCAATTTTGTTTATAAATACTAGAACTAGTTAGAAAAGAATATTCCTATGCATACTTTTGTATAAAACTCTATTCAATGCAGTTGGAAACTCAAAACTAAATTGTAGTTCAAACTTTGGTTGTAGATGAATGCATTTAAGCTAATTTTGGGTTACTAGACTAGGGTTCCTAAGATGGTTAGAAATAGCAGGTTATTGTTATTCATGTTGAGTCATTCTATCTTAGATGAATTTGTTTTTCTTAATAAGAAGTTTGAAGAAGAAAATAAGAATATTTTAAGAATTTTGAAGGAGAAGATAAAGATATTTTATTATGATTTTTAATGTATTTTTTTCATTTTTATCAAATCTTGAATGGAATGAGTAGGAAAATAAAATATCCTATGATATTTTCAAGTTATTTAGTATCCAAACTATTCACGAATCTGGGGACATAATTTACAAAGAATGAAGTAAAAAGTGATTAAAAAATATATATATTTAGATTTACAACTCAAATTATGTAGTAGGGTATGGATATGTTACAACCTCACTTGCACGCTACTATTAATATATTCAAAAGTGTATTTTGGTTGATGAATTATGTATATTAGATGGTGCAGTGTGGAGGTTGAGTTGGTTGATGAATTATGCATATTAAATGGTGCATTGTGGAGGTTGAGTGTAGAAATTAAGTAGTGAAAGTGTATTTATGAATGGAATAATTATATAATAGTTTAATTATTAAATAAGGAATATTAAGTTTAGGTGAAAACTAATTATTAAATAAGGAATATTTAAAAGTGTATTTTGGTTAATGAATTATGCATATTAGATGGTGCACTATGGAGCTTGAGTGTAAAAATTAAGTAGTGAAAGTGCATTTATGAATGGAATAATTATATAATAGCTTAATTATTAAATAAGGAATATTAAATTTCGGTGAAAACTAATTAAGTATTAAGTAAAGATTAATTAAATGCACGGAATGGTGATTTGTCAATGCATGTAATTAAAATAATATGAATTAGTGTTAAGGGAAAATTACTAAGAGAAGAAGAGGGATTTTCATGTGAAATTTAGATATTTTGATTTTTTTTTATTTGTAAATTGTTATGATTCAAGGGGGGCATATATAGGGTTAAGCATATATGATATGACCCCAAGGGAGGGTATGTATGGGGATAAATGTACATTTGATGTGTAAATATATATGTAATAGGGTCAGCCTAATAGTAAAGGGGTCTCCCTAATAGTAAAGGGGTCTCATGTGTAGGTGTGAATAGGTATATATAGAGATCATGTATTCATTATTGGTGAGATGTGAATTGTGTTGGTTGTGGAGCCTGATTATCTTCATGATTCAGAGGTCCTTGCTTTCAGTCATGTTTATACCCCATGAAGACTTTACACCCTAGAAGTATGTACACTCTTCCACGCGGGGGAGTGCAGAGAGGGGGTACCCCCTCTGCGGGGTCCGGGGGGGCTATCCCCCCAGCTAGGGGTTCGGGGGAAAGCGGGGATTTGGGGGCAAAGCCCCTGAAGGAAAAATTGCCTTGTAAATTTATATTGTAATTTCATTGTAAATCTTGACTGTTTATTATAAGGTCGTAGATCTAATGGTAGAAATTATGTTAGGGTTTTCTTCCCTAGAAGGAAACCCTCTGTTATGGGGGAAATGTATTGTGGCTATGCATTATGGCAAGTATTGTATTCTGAGAGAGGAGACTGTGAGAGAAAGAAGAGGAAGTTACAACGGGTTTTGTTGTAGGTTGTATCCCTTCATTTGTTGGATAATAATAAAGGAAGGACCTGACAATTTCTCTGGTGGACGTAGCCCACACTGGGTGAACCACGTAAATCTATGTCTCTCGTGTATTGTGTATCTTCTATGTTTTGTTTCCGCATTTGTTTTATTTTATTGTTCCGCGGTCCTGTTTTTCTAACAAATTGTGATGTATGAATGCAATTGTTTATTTGGAAGAGGTTATCTTATTATTTAAGGAGTTATTGTATAAATTATCTATTTTGGAGTTGTGCTCCATGCTCACATTCTGTACATGGTGTGTACTTTTGTTCTATTATGATATTTTAAGCATCTTGATCATAACATTTGGTTTCAGAGCATTGATCCTAGGGTTTTTCTTCCTCAAGAAAGTCATCTTGGAATTTTCGCTATAAATTTTTGGGGGGGGCACTTAAGAAAGAGAAACTTGTATATTATTTATAATACATAGAGGTACCTATGGTACAAATTTTAGGTTCTAGGTAGTTATAATTTTAGAGATATACTATGTGGAAGATAGTGTTTTTGACTAGTCCTATAACTAGTCTCAAACAGGTGTTCTCGATAAAGCAGACATATATTCTACAGAGAGGATCCAAATTCCATGAGAGTAGTTGAATTTTAAACCTAAAAAAACTTATGCCTAACCTTGTTTTCTAGTCTAAATTGCGCAAATGAGAAATGTCCTTGAACTCACCCTGACAACTTTGGTTAATGCAGATTAAATTACAGGATGGTTAGGACTCAAGGAAATCGAGGCAGAGGGGCATCGTCACAGGGATCGCCAGTGCCTCCACCACCATCGCTTGAACTAGCTCTCATATTGCGCTCTTTGGAGGCCATAAATGAGACTTTAAAGGGGTGTCAACCAACAGGGATCAAAGTGGAACCCCCACCATCTGAAACGAGTAATCCAGAAGCATCGAGGGATTCAGGGGGAGGACCTCCACCCGAAGACATCACTAGAGAACTACAGAAGATCAATCTTCTGGAGTTTTCCGGGGGTCGTGCCAGTGAACGTGTCGAAGCATGGTTGGAAGGCATGACAAGGTATTTTTCCTTAAGAGACTATGTGTCCACTTCAAAGGCGAAGATAGTGATTTTCCAGTTGAGAGACAGTGCCTTGAACTGGTGGGGCAACCTGGAAAGGCAACTGCATCTTACCCCAGACACCGTATCTTGGGAACTTTTCGAGGAGAGGTTCCGAAGGAAATATCTGCCAGCTTACTATGAGGAACAACAAGTAGGAGTGTTCCATGCCTTAGTAGAGGGAAACAGAACCGTAGAAGAATATGAGATCAGGTTTATGGAATTGGTCAAATATGTTTCATACATGGATAATGACCAATGACAGGCAAAACGCTTCGTCTATGGGCTAAACCCTAAGATAAGGGCTATGGTGCGGATGTGGAAACCATCTTCAGTAGCGGAAGCTGTGGAAAATGTGCATTATGCGGAGGAACACGTGAACTTAATTGGAGGTACGAGACCGACCTTTCCACATTGTCCTAGATTCGTGGGGAAGGCCCCTAGAACATTTCCCAAGGGAGGGGGCTCAAGGACACCTCCATATGGTAATAGAGTCGCACCAAGGATAGTAGTTGTAGGGATTTCAATGGAAGCAAGTGCATCATCCTACTCATCACCAATGACGCAGGCAGGTCCACGACCGTCTCAAGGATAAGCTAGTAGGGGTAGGGGTTCCAGGGGAAGGAACTCATTTCAGAGACAGTCACAGAATAGTGCGCAGGTACAATCCCGTGTTACTTGTTGGGGATGTAGAGGACCCCATTACTAGCGTGACTGCCCAGAGTTACAATCAGGATTTGTGCATAGAGAAGGAAAGGCCCCGATGGGAAGATCAAGTGGCAGCCACCAGATCTACACAACAGTTAATAGTCGCCAAGCAGAACATCAATCCACAGTGGTGGATTCATCAAGTACGCTAAATCGTATAAATGTTAAGATTTTATTTGATTCTGGTGCTACAGATAGTTTCATTTCACCATCTGCATTAGAAAAGAGTGGGTTAGCAACCTACAAGCACGATGACTTTAAACAAGTCGAGATGGCTTCGGGGGGAAAAAAAGCGGTAGGACCTAGCGTTGATAACTGTATAATAGACCTGGGAGTGTGTACTACCAGGTTGAAGGTATACGTCACTGCTCTTAGGACGTATGACCTAATCATTGGGAAGGATTGGTTAGAAGCTCATCGAGCTTTGGTAGATTGTTTCGCAACAAGAGTGCTTTGTGTCGACGATGAAGGAAGACCAGTAGAGATCCAGGGTGTGTGGAGAAAGGTGTCATTATGGTTTATCTCAACTATGAAGGTTAAGCGATCCTTGAGGCAAGGGTGTCGACTATATGTAGTGGAAGCAGTGAATGAAAGGAAGGGACCCTCCTTGGATCAGTACCCGGTATTGTCAGAATTTAAGGATGTTTTTTCGAACGAGTTACCAAGGTTACATCCTGAGAGGGAGCTTGATTTTACTATTGAGCTAAAACCTGGTGTAGAACCAATTTCCAAGACTCTATATCGAATGACAGCGCCAGAACTTTGTGAGTTGCAAATGCAATTGAAAGAGTTACTGGACTTAGGGCTAATAAGGCCCAGTGTCTCACCTTGGATTGTACCAATAATTTTTGTAAAGAAGAAAGATGGTTCCTTATGATTGTGTATAGATTACAGGGACTTTAACTGTGATACAGTGAAAAATAGGTACCCAATGCCGTGAATAGATGACCTCTTTGATCAGATGAAAGGAGCAGCAGTATTCTCAAAGATTGATTTGCAATCAGGATATCACCAGTTAAGGATTAAGGAAGGAGATATCCCAAAAACTGCCTTTTGAACTCGGTTTGGACATTACGAGTTTGTCGTAGTACCTTTCCGATTGACCAATGCGCCAGCAGTATTCATGAGCCTCATGAATGGAGTATTCCGGAAGTACTTAGATCGTTTTGTACAAGTCTTTTAAGATGACATCCTCATCTATTCCAAAAATGAAAGAGAGCATGAGGAACACTTACGAGTGGTGTTGTCCTTCCATAGAGAGAACAAGTTGTATGGGAAGTTGTCGAAGTGTTCCTTCTTCCAGAGAGAAATCCACTATTTAGGTCATATCATTTCCGGTGAAGGAATCTCTATGGACCCAAAAAAGGTAAAAGCCATTATGGAGTGGCCAGTGTCGAAAAATGCCCATGAGGTGAGAAGCTTCATGGGGCTAGCAGGTTATTATCGGAGATTTGTGGAAGGATTCTCAAAAATAGCGAAACCCATCACCACTTTGCAGTGCAAGGGGGTCAGGTATGAATGGACAGAAGAATGTGATAGTGCATTCATCGAGCTTAAGAGGTTACTAACTAGTGCACCAATTCTACGAGTGTCGGATATGGAAAAAGACTTCACAGTCTGCACGGATGCCTCGAAGCAAGGGTTGGGGGCCATGCTAATGCAAGATGGAGGAGTGATAGCTTATGCGTCAAGGAATTTGAAGAAACACGAAGAGCTATACGCAACTCATGATTTAAAGTTGGCATATGTAATGCTAGCTCTGAAACTTTGGAGGCACTATCTTGTGGGGCGAAACTTTGAGCTCAAAACGGACCATCAAAGTTTAAAACATCTCTTCACTCAAAGGGATCTAAATGCCAGGCAAAGGCGATGGAGTGAGTTTATGAGTGAGTACGATTTTGGTATTTCATACATCAAGGGAAAGGAAAATGTGGTCACAGATGCCTTGAGTAGGAGACCACGTGTCTTCTCCTTGGTACCCTTAAAGGTCAATCTGAGGGAACGTGTGTTGGCGCAACTCTAAGGAGATAGTTGGTATTTAGAGGTTACTTCAAACCTCCAGAGTGGGAGGAAATTAAATCCAAAGTACGAAGGATATAGTTTGGAAGCAGACGAACTATTGAGATATCGGGGAAGGATGTACATCCCTGAAGATGGGGATATTCGAAGCATCATACTGAAGGAAGCCCATAGAGCACTTTATTGTGTGCATCCAGGTGTGAAGAAGATATACGCAGACATGAGGAAGCTCTTCTTCTGGGTAGGCATGAAGCGCGATGTGGTCCATTTCGTCGCCAAGTTCCTAGAGTGTCAACAAGTGAAAGCCGACCACCATCACCCGGCAGGCCTCCTACAACCACATGATGTTCCTATGTCCAAGTGGGAAGTCATTTCTATGGATTTTGTTGTGGGGTTGCCGCTCACATCTCATAGACACAATGTCATTCATGTGATAGTTGATAATTTAACCAAGAGTGCTCATTTTATTCCAGTTAGAGATACTTATGATGTCACTGATGTGGCACGTGTGTTTGTAAGTGAGGTTATCTGTTTGCATGGGATACCTAAGAAGATCATTTCAGATAGGGACTCCAGATTCACTTCTAGGTTTTGGACAAGTTTGCAGTCAACGTTGGGGACTTTGTTGAACTTAAGCATAGCTTATCATCCTGAAATAGATGGGAAAACTGAGAGAGTAAATCAATTCATGGAATACATGCTTAGGATGTATGTCATGGATAATCAAACCCATTGGGAGAATTACCTACCTTTGGTAGAGTTTGCCTACAATAACAATTTTCATAGCTCCATCGGAATGCCACCCTACGAAGCTCGGTATGGAAGGACATGCAGAATGTCATTGAGTTGGGATAGATTAGAAGACCGAGTAACAGTGGGGCCAGAATTGATTCAAGAGATGGAGGAACAAGTGATTCAGATTAGGCGGAGACTAAAGGAATCACATGATAGGAAGAAAATTTATGCAGATGCACACAAGACTGACCGAAGTTATAAAGTGGGAGACTAGGTTTTCATTCGTATCAGGCCTAATAAGAGTACCATACGGTTCAGGAAGGGGACAAAGTTGTCACCTCGATTTATAGGACCATTCAGAATCCAAAAGAAAATTGGACCCGTTGCCTATCGTCTCATACTGCCACCCCACTTGCATAAAACTCATAATGTTTTTCATGTATCTATTCTACGTCATTATGTTGCTGATGAATCACATAAGCTAAATTGGAAGGAATTGCAGGTATCGGACGCGGGAACTCTCATGGTAGAACCGTTACGCATATTGGACTGTAGAGTCTGACAGCTCAGGAATCGTCTGGTAGACCAAGTTAAGGTCCAATGGGACAAGTATAGTCCAGGATATGCTACTTGGGAAGACGTCGAGACACTACGACGAGACTATCCCTCACTTTTTTGACCACCTAGAGAATATGTTTCTCGAAGGTTGGGTGTATGTAACACCACCTTTTGACTTAGACAGCCAGGATTACCTGAGGCCTACACACCTTTATTTTCTATTCACAGTGAAACTATTAAATGATACACTTGAACTTTTAAGACGTATGAACCTTTATGAATGTTTAAATGTATTTGAATAATGATGGATATGATGCGATATATTGTGAGAATGTAAATTTTATGAATGTTTAAATGATATTGATGATGATGGATATGATGTGATCTACTATGTGATTGTAAATTCTATGAATGTCTAATTGTTAGTGATGATGATGGATATGATGCGACATATTGTGTGAATGAGAATCCTATGAAGGTTTAAATGCTATTAGAATGATGTTGGATATGATGCAATCTATTTTGTAAATGATAATTTTATGAATGGGTGTCGATAATTGAATTATGGGATATTATGAGATCTATTTCCAACTTGAAAACTTTGATGTTAAAGTTGTTGGTACGCGGATACCAAATTGAAATTATGGTTGTATGCAATTACATGATGATATTACATAGAAATGTATGAGTTTGTGTTACAGACTGATATGTAGGTTATGGGCTATGAAATAGCCAAGGGATAATGATGATGAAAGTCTTGTTAGGAGGGGTGGAGGCATTTCCCACCATGTATCCTCTGAAACCTGAAGCCATGGGAGGACGTTGTTAGCTCACGTTCCCCTAGACGTGTGATGATGACTGTTAGTTGCCTGCTATGGAAGCTTGGTCAAGATAGTGACACTTTCGCTTACAGGTTCTATTTGGAGTTAGGTCAATATAGTTGACGCTCCAAGATAGTCCAACAGAGGAAGGATAGGAATGGAAGATGGAAGTAAGTTAGGGAGGAAGGATGAGTAGAAATAGTTGAGAGTGTATGGAGATTTGTCTT
>ML794049.1:21568-88276 GCA_009831015.1 Picea engelmannii
ATGACCTTTTATCTCTTAGTTCATTCACTAGGTTAGATCTAGGGAAAGTGTAGTATTCTGTCATGATTTGTTCTAGATCCAGGTGGATCTAGGGAGATTGGTCTGTGTCCGCACTCACGAATTTATCCTATAACAAAATTGGCAACTCCACTGGGGAACTTATCCCTTTTCTTTTTGGTTTTTTGAAATTTCTGTGGCCATTTGCTCTGTTTGCATTTTTCTCTTGATTTGTCTGTCTCCGAGTCCTCAGGATACCCTGAGGGACCTTCTGGATCTATAAGCCAATTTGATTTTTGCTTGCTCTTTCAATTTTTTCATTAGTTTCAGGGATTCTCGCACTGTGCCCATTAGCAGTCTGCGAGAACCTTGACTGTTTTCACCTTGCATATACATTTCAGTGCGGATAGTTCACATGCTGCATCAAAGTGGCCTGCGAGAACCATAGTTTCTCGCACTGTGTTCCACACTAGCCTGCGAACAATTTTTGAAAATTTTTGAATTCAAGTTTTGACCCTGTCAATAGCTCATATATGTTGATTTGGACCTCTTTGGCTTGTTGAATCAGTGACCTACATATCTTTTGCTATAATTGGCTTGTTGGAACTGATCTAGGTTTTCTAGGTTTTCTTGCTTTTGAAACTTGACTTTCATTTCTTATCTTTCGTTGGCATTATCATTCTCTCTGATTACTGGAGTTGAGTGTATCTGACTGGCCAAGAACCAGGGATTGGTTGAGAGTTGATTTCTTGGTGTTTCTCTTGTGCTTGTTAGTTCGAAAGGACAATTTTTTCGTTTTGCATTGAGAAGCTCCTTGGTTTGCTTTTGTTTTTGCTTTCATTGCAAGTATTGGATTGGGTTGTTTGTTTAAGTCTTTATTATTTGGTTTTCTTTTCTCATTATTAAGAGTTCTTCTTGGGAATTGAACTACATGTTTTATTTCAAGTTTTGTTTTTGCTTTTTGCGAGAACATTGAAAATCAAAGTTTTAAGAGTATTGAAATTTTGAAAAAGACATATTGAAGTTATTCATTGATACATGATTGTTTGCATTGGCATCTGAAAGGAAAATGAATATTGCATTTGCATTATAGTATTGAGATTGATTCGGAAATTGTTCTCTCTCTCCCATAACTAGGATTCATCGAATGAAAAGAATTATATTTCATCATATCCCTGCATTATTTGGGTCAGAGTCACACATCATGAGTTTCATTTCCATTTCCTTTGAGTAAACAACAGCCTGTAAAAACATTGCGTAATATTAAAATTGATCTAGTAACTCTTTTCTAGGGCTCTTTTACACCAACATTTAGCTAGGCTAGTGATTTGGAGTAGGAAGAGAGACACACTCTCCAAAAGATAAAAAAAACACAATAGTATCTTGAGTTAGGGAGTGTAAAATTCCATTGACCACATATTGTCCTAGGAAGCCCTTCTAACACAAGGGTCAAGCATTAGGTCGCATTGGTGTTGGCAGAGATACTAACCTGCTTTGTTGACATCAGTGTAGAGATTGCACGTATTACGGGGGTCACTCCGAGGTATACCCACAATTATGAGTGGAAGCCTTTGAGTTGATTTCGGGCTAGATACCTTGCCTTTGCGTGTGGATCGGACTGACGACTGTTTCCCCAGGCAGTACTATTGTTTGTGGTGACCTTAGTTGCTTATCTCTCTAGGTTCTTACCCAAGGTGACTGTGGAGAGGAAAGTCTTCACGGTACCTGGAATTGACGTTGGCCAAACTCACTCGGGCTCCTTGGAGGGTATACCCACGATTATGTGTGGGAGCTTGCACCAGGGCGTAAGTCTGTTAAGCAGGTCGTCAACGTAACTTTTACACCTTAGCCCCGCCCCTTCTCATCTCGTTGTTGCGACGTTGGATTTCATCACCAACTAGTGGCTTCGATATTAGAAGGTATTGTTTTCTTGGTGATTGCTTCTAGAGTTTTGTTTACTAGTGTATGTTGTTGATTTCTCGAAGTTGACCATAGGATTTTCGTTGGGGAGTTGGATACTTGTTTACAATTTCTCCCCCATGATGTTCACGTAGGATGCAAGGTTTGTCTCCGGAGCATCTGGAAACTTCACAACCTTCGCATACAGCAACACCTGAGGGTACCCCTGAGGATTCTCCTCGTCCGGGTGAAATTCCCCTTGTTAATTTACCACACGTGGACATAAGTGACGTCCCAGAAGTTTTTACACCACTTCCACAGGTAGAACCCACTGATCCTCTTGCTGAGTTTCGAATTACCAATACTGTAGAGGATTATCGCATTCGTCATGGTGAACGACCTTCTGGACGATTTCATCTTTCTGGAGAAACTCTTGCTATATCTTCTGAATCAATTGTTGGGCCTTCTCACGCTGTAGTAGGCCAAGATCCTTTTGGGTCAGGTAATTTTCGACGAGTCTTGTTTGGTACTGAATCCCCTGTTTACGAACTCGTCAACCCTCCTGTGTCTCCTGAACCAGAGGCTACACCCGTGACTACCACTTATCGTTTTTTTATTCCTCCTGAGATGGCCCATCTTGCAAATACTACGAGTGTCCCAACCGGAATTACTGCAACTAATCTTCCTCCTATCAATACCCAGAGAACTACTGAGGCTAATCCCAATTTACCTCTTGGTTACCATGCGCTGAATCCTTCGTTGAATGTTTCTCATCCAACACCCCCACAAACTCCAGTCGGTTCCCCAGGTGGTCCTCTGTTTCCTGGGCATCCTATTCCCAGTTTCATCCCGACACTCCCTCCTCAACTTTTTCCTCCTGGTAATCTTAATCCTGGTGGCACTATTCTGACCGTTATGCCTAATGTACAGAATCCTATTGGTGGTCAGGGTAGTACGTTTCCTTTTCCTTTTCCCGGGCATAACATAGTTACTACACAACCTACGGTTGGTACACAATTTTTGGGTGGAACTGTCCCTTTGTTAGGGGGACCAAACTCACCTTTAGGACAAAACATACCTCCTGCATTGGCCCAGTATTGGAGTCAACTTATGCAAAATTTTCCTCAAAATGTTGGGGGGAAGCAATCTGTCCCTACTACAGGCCAACCGTATCCAGGTGTGACTAATCCTATTTGGGGTTCAGGACAGACTACTCAACCTCAGGTCACTACTCAAGCTCAAGGTCAAAATCCTTGGGGTTATTATCCGATTCAACCACCACCAAACCAACCAGGATCCTCCCTCTGGGGGAAGACTGCATACGGTCCCACTGGTTTACTGACAGGGCTTCCGCCCCAAAGTCACCAGTATCCACAAGTAAATCGACAATTTCCTTTTCTTGCTACTTTGGATCTTCCAGATTTGTCCAGGATTCTCAATGATCCTATTCGTCACTCTCCCCAATGGCCTGCTATTCCGGCAAAGCTCCCATTGGACATTCCCAAATTCGATGGGAAGGTGGGAGAGGACCCAAATAATCATGTCATGACTTTCCACTTGTGGTGTTTGTCCAACTCATTGATGGATGACTCCATTAGACTGTTTCTTTTTCAACGAACTCTTACGGGTGCTGCTGCAAAGTGGTATATTGAATTACCACGAGGTTTCTTTTCCGATTTCAACACCCTTGCAATGGCCTTTCTAACACACTACCAGTTACCGATTCGTTACGATACCGGAACTGAAATTTTAACCTCCTTCAAACAAAGCTCGGGCACTCATATATCTGATCATATTCATGAGTGGCGATGGAGGCGACGTCTCATTAAACTTGAGCTTCCCGATCAGTTACTGGCAGAATGGTTTACGAAGTCTTTTGTAAACAAAATTGGTAAATACATTGCTATGGGTGGTGTTGTCACTGAAGAGCAGGCTATAGTCGTGCTCAGTATCTAGATCTCGTTTATTCACAAAAGGGAACTTTGTATGATTTACTATCAGATCTGCCTCATCCAGGTACTTCCAGCACTCCTGTTACTCCGTCTGCTTCGCATACAGCTGATGGTGTGATTGGTTCCACTCATAGCCATTTACATTCCGTGTCCACTACAACCCTGAAATCCAATTCTTCTAATGTGCAAAGTGCTCCGTCTCCTGCTCCTCTTGCTGGTAAAACCTCTGAAGTGAACGCTGTTCAATCTACGCCGGCCGGTAAGACTAAGTCTAGAAAAGGGAGAGGCAAGAATAAGGAGGGTAAAAACAATAATCCAAATGAGCAAACCAAATCTCCTCTTGTTGATGACCAGGATAAGTGCAAACCACGCTACCCTTGTCTTATCTGTGGTGACGATCACTACACAAAGGATTGTCTGAGACGTGCCAAAGTCAACAAGTTTCTTCAAGGAACACCCAAACCCTCTACTCTGGCAGTCTTGTCCCAACCCTTCCTGTCTCAACAACAGGCTTCGTTGGTCATCCATGACCAACCCTCTACCTCTACATCATCTTATGTTTTGATGTGCACCGGTGATTCCACGAAAGACAATGTTTCACTTACCACTAGAGCTAAAGACTATACTCCTTCTAAGGAGAAGGTTGACGACTTACCTCCCGATTTGGTACAGTCCTCTCCACCGAATCCACCCACAAATGGTCCTCTTCATCTCGAAGGACCAAACCTTGATACAGTTATACGACCTCCCCCAAAAGGTGTCGTTAAGAAGTCGGCATTCAATCCTCATGCTAGGGAAGCTCAGAACTATAGCATAGTCAAAGACCTGGCCCAAGCACCCTCAACGATGTCTACCCTCGAGGTCCTTCAGTCGTGTCTTGCACAACGAAGGGCGTTGTTGAAATCTATAGGTGGCATTGATCCAACAGATACGAATATGATAGTCTTTAACTTGGACGATCATGTTCCAAGGTTACCCCCACAACTTGCGTTTCAAATACAAGTTGTTGTCACCGATAAGAGCATTTGTCGGACTGTTGTTGATGAGGGTGCCTCTACATGCGTAATGTCTTTTTCTTGTTGGAAAGCCATTGGCTCTCCCCCGTTAAACGAATCACTAAATACTTTGTGAGATTTTAATGGCTCGGGTTTTAAGCCTTATGGTGTTCTACCATCATTTCCTATCACTTTGGAAGGTAAGACCGTTCAGGTGGAAGTGGAAGTTTTCGATACTCCCTTAGATTATAATCATCTACTTGGTTGTAGCTGGGTCGATTTGATGTGTGTTGTTGTGTCCACCCTTTTCCGTGTCATACGATTTCCTCACCAGGGAAAAGTGGTTACGGTCGATCAACTTGCCTTTTTTAATGCTGATACTCATGTTGGCAACGTGCCTTTCATCGCTAAAACCCCACCGGGCTACGAGAATGTTGGAGTCGGTCTTCTAAAAGATTCGTCATTAATAGGTACTTTCCCCATACCTCCACCACCCGATATTCCACGCCCGTTTATTGCTTCTATCAATATGATCTCTACTATGCCTCATGAACTTCCTGTGTCTGCTGACCCTTGGATAGTCCCTGATCTTGGAGATCATGTTCGTTTCGGCGACGTTATGCCATTAAGTCCAGTTGAGTTCGCTTATCGAGCCATTCAATCGGCAACCCCCACTACTGCTTCTTGTGATGAGTTGTTTCCAGATCCTTTTCGTGTCATCTTTCCGACTGACGAGATGATCATGTCTATTTTGGATGACACCTCGTGGGATGATGGACATCATCGTTCCATCTTGTTTCTGGAACAACAGACTCTTGAGAATTATCAGCGGATCTTGACTCCGTCGACCGTTGTTGTTATCTCTACGGTTTCCCAACCCACACAGGATGTGTTTGCAGAAGGGAACTTGAGTAACATTTCACCCACGATACCCATAGATATTTCGGTGAAACCTGGGATCGTCGAGAACGTTCATATCAGAGCTTCCTGTTCTCCCGCAGAAATTGTCACCTATACTTCCTTGTTTAAAGAATTCCGTGATATTTTTGTGTGGAGTTACGAAGAGATGCCAAGTATTGACCCTGCTATCGTTGTTCATGAGATTAAAACATATCCCGGAGCTAAACCAGTCCGGCATCGCCTTCATCCTGTCCATCCACGTAAAGTGGCAACCATTAAACTTGAAGTTGAAAAACTTCTAAAAGCCAGTTTCATTTACCCTGTGGCATTGACAGAATGGGTTTCTAACCCAGTACCGATTGATAAGAAGGGCGGTAGTATACGCGTTTGCGTTGATTATTGAGATATCAACAAAGCTTGTCCAAAGGACAATTTTCCAACCCCTTTCATTGACCAGATCATCGATGACTATGCCGGTAGTGAAATCTTTTCCCTCATGGATGGATTTTCCGGCTATAATCAAATCAATATCGCTCCTGAGGGCCAACATAAAACGACTTTTATTTGTCCTTGGGGTACTTTTGCCTACAGGAAACTCCCCTTCAGTTTGAAGAATGCCGGTGCTACATTCCAACGTGCTATGTCTTACGCATTTCACGATATCAAGCATATTGTTCAACCTTATTTGGACAATTTGTCGGCTCATTCTATACGTCGAGTCGATCACCCTATTCACCTCCGAGCAATTTTTGTTCGTTGCCGATTCTATCGCATTTGTTTGAATCCTCACAAATGTGTCTTTTGCATAGAATCCAGCCGTCTCCTTGGTTTCATTGTGTCACGCCATGGGATCCGGGTAGATCCTATCAAGGTTGAGGCGATTCTTAATCTCCCTCCTCCTTCTTCATTGTGCCAGTTACAAAGTTTGCAGGGGAAAGTGAACTTTCTTCATTGGTTCATCCTGAATTACGCCGAGATTACTCGCGGTTTCACACGCCTTTTAAAGAAGGATTCAGAGTTTGTCTGGGATAAGATTGCCAACAACGCTTTCGAAGCTTTAAAGTTATCCCTCACGAAAGCTCCTCTTCTTTTCCCTCTGGATTATAGTCGAGATTACTTTCTTTATCTAGCTGCGTCCGAGTATACTATAGGCATGTTCCTCATTCAACAGGATGATAACCACGATGAACATGTTATCTATTACTTGAGTAGAATTCTATCATCAACGGAAATCAAGTACCAACATGTTGAGAAGATGGCTTTGGCTGTTGTTCAAGCAGTCCAACGTTTCCATCATTATATTCTCTCTAGGAAAACTACAGTGATTTTGCACTGTAATCCCATGCAACACATATTGACATGTCAATTGATGGGGGGCAAGTACTCCAAGTGGATTTTTATTCTCCAGAAGTTCGATTTGGAATTTGATCACGCCACGTCGAAGAAATCTCTAGTTTTCTCTGAGTTAATATGTGATTTTCCCCACACTGCCATGGAAACCGTAGTAGTTGATTCGTTACCTGACGAGTCACTTTTCCTTATTAGTACTGACGATATTTGGCATAGAGATATCGTTATATATCTCCAAACTCAAACTTTCCAGCCTGTTTTGTCCAGTAATGAACGACGTTGTGTCCGTTATCAAGCACGCCATTATATTATCCTTGGCAATACTCTTTACCGTCGGGGCATTGATTCTGTCTTTTAGCATTGTTTGACTTTTGACGAAGCCGAGAAAGCTTTGAATGACTGCCATTCAGGAGCATGTGGTGGTCATATGTCTGGGTATGCTACTGCCCAGAAGATCTTACGTGTAGGTTACTTTTGGCCTTCCCTATTCACTGACTGCATTACTGCGGTCCAGAAGTGTCATGCCTGCCAGACTTATAATCAGAAGATTCGATCGCATCCTGCTCCCCTTCATCCTGTAGTCTCAGTAGGTCCTTTTGCTAAATGGGGCATTGACTTCATGACATGTCACCCTCACTCGGTCGGGGGGCATGGTTACATTATTGTAGCTGTTGATTATTTCACAAAGTGGGCTGAGGCGATGCCGACATTCGACAATACTGGGAAGACTGCAACCTTATTCCTTTTCAACCATGTCATCACTCGTTTTGTTGTTCCTCAGGCTATCGTTACCGATCACAGTAGTCATTTTAGAAATAATATGATGTCTGAACTTACAGAGAAGTTGGGCCTTCGTCATGATAGCTCAACACCCTATTATCCACAGGCTAATGGCCAGGTCGAAGCTATCAATCAGGTTCTTATAACTATGATTCGACGGATGATAGGAATCCACAAGACTAGCTGGCACACAATGTTATTTTCGACATTATGGGCATATCAGACATCTGTTAAGTCTGCCACAAGATTCTCGCCTTTTCGATTAGTTTATGGCATGGAAGCCATTCTGCCGATAGAATGTGAGATACCGTCTTTGAAGCTAGCTTTACAGCTCTTACCTAATACTTCTGCCAAAGAGGAACGTCTATTGTATTTGATGCGATTAGACGAGACTCGTCGTGACGCTACTCTTGTAATAGAAGCCCAGAAGAAACGCGTTAAGGCACAGTATGACAAGCATGTCAAACCTTGTGTCTTCTCTGAAGGAGATCTTGTCCTTCTGTATGAACAAGATAAAGACGTCCTAGGAGCTAGGAAATTTGAACCAATGTGGCGTGGGCCTTATATTGTTAGCAGAGTGTTGGCAAAAGGAGCGTATGAGTTAGTGGATTATGATGGTGTGCCTTTGAGTGAACCCAGGAATGAGTTGTACTTGAAGAAGTACTACGCATAAGTCATTTGTGCATGAGTACTTGTATTTTTATGTATCATACTGAGTGAGTGTGTTACTTTAAGTTTTGTTTTGACGTTATTTGGTCTCTACCCTTACGTTACATTGTGTTTGATTGCCAGATGTCGGAGTATTCACTACCTTATATTGGCTTTGTCGACGGTGCTAGTCGTAGTACTCGGAACCTAGCTTCCGCTGCTTAGGCAATCTATGCCCCAACAAACGAACTCATATCTCTACGAGGTATATGTCTTGGCCGAGCAACCAACAATATTGTAGAGTATAGCGCCGTGGTTGAATTATTGGTTGATGCTATCTCTCTCGGGATTCATTATTTGGTTGTTCATCTTGACTCGCAGTTGGTAGTGCTACAGCTCAATAATGTATATTCTATTCGAAGTCCTACTCTATTAAGGATATATTTGCGGATTCGCCTCTTGGAAAGACATTTTGATTACATAGAATATCAACACATTCCGAGAAGTCTTAATACATTGACAGATGCTTTAGATAATTATGTATTGGACAAGCATTTAAATCACTTATAAAATCAAACACATTAAAATTGTACACAATTGTAAAGTAAGTCGGTAGAACCCATGTATATATATAACGATCAAAGTTTGTTTTTGCAAAGTGTGTCCGAAGACCAAAATATCAAAAACATGAAGCTCTTGGCTTCTACAAAGTGACATCACTAATGATGTTCACAATAGCATGCTAAGGTCCTGGCTACTCTGCGGAGCAAGCAGAGGCAGAGACTCCCACGGTATGATGTTGATCGCGTCGTGGGATCTCCTCCAGAGGCATCTCTGGAACATCGGACATCAAACCCTCTAAGTTTTGCTCCACGGTAAGATAGTCCTCGACATACTGGGGGACTGGAACTGCTACCTCTCCTCGATGCTGAACAGGGGAACTACCAGCAGGTCTATATGCCCCAACATCTGTGTTATCAGTAAAATTTTGGTGTTAGTCTTTGGATGATGCTATAAAACCAAAAAACATTTAATATAATGAAAATACAAAAACATCTAAAAAGTTAAAAGTTGGTGTGCTTCTTACCAATATTTCCCCACTATGTGTCTTCAGGAAGGGCAAGGTTAGGATCACCATGAAAGTCCAAGCCAACATATGCATAATCTTCTATCATCAAAACTTGGCCTTGGAGCCAGTCAAAAAAGCGATCGTCATATTTGACGATTGGTCCTGTCACATGTCTCGTCATAAGTTGGCACCATCGTAACATCTGAGGATCTCTGGGACCTAGAAAGAGCCAATCAGCCTGAAGCCTATACACTGAAACACTCTCACAGAAGAAGGACACCAGCAGCGATCCATAACCAAACTGCTTTAGATTTCCCTGCCTGCATTTGGTCAGTTGTTTCTTTAGGTTGCGTAACACCGCGTCATCCCAGTTGAAGACCCGGGGCTCGACACACTCGAGAGCATACTGAAAATAGCTCTGGAGAGCCATATGCAGGGCAACACTCCCTGCCATCCAAGCTATAGTGAAGAGAATGGTCCGGAGAGTTATATCAGTCACTCCCCATATGGCCACTTTTCCTCTCTGTCGTTCCGCCTCTGGCACACAATACTCTCGGCAATACTCGCTCATTTTCATACCACCTCTGCGGTTACCAGTCAAGCTAACATAAGAACCCCGTCTTGACAACCCAGTCAAGAAATAGATATCCTCAATATCAATCGTCAATGTGTGGGCACCCACATTGAAAACCTATTGATCCGTATCCCACATCCGGACTAAATGTTCCAACAATCGAACCTGGGCTCTCATGCCCGGTATACGAAAATACTTTAGGAGACCGCAATCTCTTAAAGCAACAATGGTTTGCGGGTGGTTTTCAGCAGTTGCATTATCATATTCGTGTTCTCTTTCTCTCCATTCGAGCACCATTGTGATAGTTATTAACCTGCATATCAATCATGGGAAGATAATTAATAACTTGAATCGTGGAAAAATTTGGTTTAAATGGCTAAATTTTATACAAATTTTTGAACACTGTGTTGTTCGCAGGTGAATTATAACAAACAGTGCGGACTTCCCGCACTATAACTTAAGGTCACCTACGAGAATGAAGGATTCTCGCAGGCCCCGTATGGGCAGCCTGCGAGAATCCCCATTCATGCGTAGGGTTTAAAAAACTCACCAAAAACTTGAAATTTAACCACTCAAATCATGAAATGAAACCATGAAAGGCTAGAGAATTGAGTACTTACCAATCTGATCCAGACGGTTCGTTGAATGATGCCCCGAAGCTCCCGAAACTTGACGAAGAAAATCGGAGGTAAAATGGAGGTTTTTTGCACTAAATTGGTAAATGGGTAAAACATATGGTAAAAATGAATTGTAAATTTGTTTTATTTACTTTTACCATAGTAAAAGTGGGTTTTTTCATATTTATTCACTATTTTACCTAATTTCTAATGCGAAAGTGAGTTAAATGACTTGCAGGTACCCTATGCAGATGATTATGGACTAAAAACTTTTGCGATACGGTGTGTTTTTTGTTTGTTTCCTATGGTTTTGATATAAGACCTCAAGTGCCTTTTATCCGTTCTTGCACTTGCGAAAAACCTAGAACGTGATCGAGCGTTGTTTTATCTCTTTTCTGGGCTCGTTATGGTTACACAAAAAAGGAACCCCCCTGGAGTTAACTTTAAGCCCTTTTCATGACTCCCTAAATATGAAAAGATTTCCCAGTGATCTTTCTCTTTTCACACTCGTTAAAGTATTTGAAGTTACGCATCCTTCGAGTGATAGTTTAACCCTTTTTCGGTCTTGTTGGACTATTGTACGAAAAAGGCACTGAGAGAGTTCTCTTTTGAGTGTTTTTCAAAAATCTATAATCCTAAAAAACCTTCAAGTTTTCTATCTCTGGACTCATTAAACAAGCATTGACTGACCCGTGATGGGACCGAACCACTCCTTCTTAGGGTTCGTTAAAAATACTCCGAGGGACTCGTCCAAAGGATGAGCTTATATCAACAAGCATATGTGATCCTCTTCAAGCTTGTGTAAAAATAAATAGGTACTTGCCAGAAATGGTGGGGAAAAATTTGGGAAAGGGATATGTTTCATCTTTGTGTTAATTGGCAGTAAGTGTCGCTCTTGAACATGACACCCCCTATTCATCATTTGAAGCCGGTTTGGGAAATCCATTTGTCTCTCATTCGATTTGATTACAAGGTATTTCCATGTGTCATCTTTGAGTCAATGCTACCAAATCATTGGTCGTGTCATTCATATGTTCAAGAGTAGTCCAAAACTCTATTGAGTCGGCCATCTGCAGTTATCCTTTCACTCCGTGTCGGCCTTCCCTATGTCCAAAGTCCAATTGTCATATACTCTGTTTCACTTTCAAACTCTGTTACTCATTTCGTGTCATTGATGGGGGATACATTAAGCCCCTCCTATGACGAGTCTTGTTCTGTCGACTTCAGCACATTATCTGAAATCGAGATTTAGAAATCATTTAGTACCTTGGAGCTTGCATGCCTCAATGGCAAGTTTCTCGCTTTCGACAATGGATTTACATCATTGACCTCTGATTGAAAGATTCCGTCGACTGTTCGACATCAAATCATTTATTCATAGTCGATGGATTGTACTATTGTACCTTGGGAGTCATTGACATTAATGGTGATTTCCCCCGCACTTGTTAACGGTATACATCAATGACCGGTAATCAAGTGGTTTCTACCATGTTCGACTTCGACACATGTAATCACATGGTAAGATTCGTACTTTGGATGATGAGTTTTGAAGACCTTGGATATTATCTTTATGATCCAGGTTGTGATGGAGTATGTATTATTTGTGACACATAGATCCACTGTGTATGTTTCATGGCTATGTCATTTTGATTTCAAATTTGTCACATAGATCCTCAGTGTATTTAGGTGGCTATGCTATATTATGACGGCATGGATCCACAGTGTATGATTGGTGGCCATGATCTTTGGTTACGATGTCATCAGTCTATGATCTGAGTATGGAATGCCTACCTCAGGAATTGGTATACATGATATTCTGCTGATGCTTGGATGTTTGCAGGTCTCTGATTAGATGTGCTTTTGGTTCTTGACACACACATACAGCTTACAAAGTCTATCGACTGTCACTAGTTCCGCTCTCAGACTTTGGGGGGCATTCTGTTATTCGTAATTTTGGTCATTGTGATGATGCAATGGTAATGACATGATGATGGAATAATCAAGATCTTTACCAAGAACATTTCTATGAGAAAGGTTACACTTATCAGCTTCCAGAAATCATATTTTAAAGATAGTTCGCAGGTTGCATATATACTCTCCTACGAGAATTCTTGTTTCTCGCAGGCTGCATTCAGCTGGGGTGCGAACTTCTCGCACTGTACTCATGGTTAGGGTGCGAACATGTTTTTAAAGAAGGAAAATGGATAAGTTCTCGATCCTTCTAGAAGGAATCTTCTAGAAGGGTGAGTTGGCTTTCGAATGGTTGGCAAAGTACTGACTTTCCAGATATCTTGGGATCATTCCCTATCCAAGTAGCTAATCTATATATTCCTATATATTGAGGAGATTGCTCATGGAAATGGTTAGAAGTTCAAGAAGAAGCAAGCTAGCAAGAGATTGATTATAGAATTAGTGCAAGACTGTATGGAGAATTGATGCTACAGCAGCAAGAGACAATATCAAGGTCATCACAAGTGGTTGAATTTCTTCATGGATGAGCAAGTGTGTGTGTCAGAGATTGGAGCCATCGAAAGGAGACCTATGAAATCAAGGCTCAGGTTGTAAGTTTCTCTTTCAATTAATATAATACAGCAATATGTCGCTTTCCCATAAAGATGATGTCATTTTTATTATATAATTCCTTGATCATATGTATAGACTAGCCTTTGAATATATTAATCTTCTTTTGCTTTGATTGGTTTGTTCTATTCTGATCCGGACGACACAAGAGCGTTGGAGAAAAATCTTGGAACAAAAGAGACTAAAGGAAAGCGTTTATAAGGTAATCCCATGACCTTTTATCTCTTAGTTCATTCACTAGGTTAGATCTAGGGAAAGTGTAGTATTCTGTCATGATTTGTTCTAGATCCAGGTGGATCTAGGGAGATTGGTCTGTGTCCGCACTCACGAATTTATCCTATAACAACTGGACCCAAAAGTATCCTTCTGGATCCACTTGAATCAAGTTCCAATCAGTAACATGGTTATGATCATGTACATACTTTTTGAGCAAAGAGACCTGCAATACATTATGCACAATTCATGGAAGAAGGAAATGTGAGCATGTATGAAACTAGCCCTATTTTGTCCAATATCTCAAATGGACCATAGAATCTAGATGCTAGCTTTATAGAGATACCCAACTTCAATGATATCTTATTGGTATTCACTTTCAAGATCACATGCTCTCCCACTTTAAATTCTCTAGTTGTTTTGTTGTTATCTGCATAACTCTTCTGTCTATCTTTTGCTACCTTCAAGTTCTACTTAATTTTAACCATCTGGTCTTCCACATCCTTGAACAATTTTGGCCCAAGTACTACTATGTATGTTGGGTTGTCCCAAATCACTGGAGTATTTCATTTACTACCATACAAAGCTTCAAATGGACTCATCTTCAATGAAGCTTGATACCCATTATTATAGGAAAACTCAACAAAATGCAAGTAATCTTCTTGCTTAGATGGATTATCCATCACATACATTCTCAACATGTTTTCAATTACTTGGTTGAATCTCTCTGTCTTCCCATTTGACTGTGGATGGTATGTCGTGCTAAAGTTTAGATTTGTACCAAATCCTTTAAATAATCCTTTCTAGAAATTTGAAGTAAACTTAGTTTTTCCATCTAGATAATTACCTTCGATGTCCCATGCCACCTATCAATTTACCTCATGTAAATTTATTCAATATTAGCTATTGTACGAGTCATATTTATAGGAACAAAAAAAGAATCCTTTGTCAATTTATCAACCACTACCATTATTGAATCATGTTTCCTTTCTATCCTAGGAAACTTAGTGATAATGATGCAGGAGCATCCTACTTTTAAATTATTGTACAATTGCTTAGACTATGGGGTCTTGTATTTTTACAAGGGAGTTGGTTCCCTAAGAATAATTTTATGTAATTTCCTATGTTTTGTTGAATGAGGAGTGATATACATAGGATAAGGAGTTGGTTATGTAATTTGAAGAATTATTGTAAATATTCTCGAATATATGAGAATATAAGTGAGTGAGTGTTGGTTTGTTGAGAGATCTTAGTGTGAGTAGATCTCTTGAATATATATAGAATCCTAAAATTATGTTTGAGAGATATCTTAATGATAATTGGAGAGATTTGTGGATCTGTGAGGATTCTTAGGATTTTGTTAAAGAAATTAGTGGATCTGAATTGAATCCAGTTCATAATTCCTTGTGTATATTTGTATGAGTCAAGAAACAATAGGTGAAACAGAGGTGAAAGAAAAGGTTATTTAAATTTAAATCAAGCCAAAGCTAGGGAAGGAGAGCATAGATTTTCCTTATGTACAATTATAATTAGTGGATCTGAATTGAATCCAGTTCAGAATTCCTTGTGTATATTTGTATGAGTCAAGAAACAATAGGTGAAACAGAGGTGAAAGAAAAGGTTATTTAAATTTAAATCAAGCCAAATCTAGGGAAGGAGAGCATAGATTTTCCTTATGTACAATTATGTAAGTTAGTGTACAATTTGGTTTAAAATATAAAACTCTGTTTTGAGTGCAATTGGAATTCTTATCATTGAGAATGTTAAGTCTCTATTGATCGAGGATAGAACCCTTATCATTGAGAATGTTAAGGGTAAAATATCCTCATACACTTGGATCGAGGATAGAACCCTGCAAATTTGTTGAAGTTTTCGCAAATGGTTAAACGTAGGGTATGGTGCTACAGGTACCATAGAATTTGGCCATAAAGTTATATTAACCATCGATCTTGTGGACTCAAATATTGACAGAGTCAGATGGAAAAGGTTTGAACGAACTGTAACCTAACTATTGGAGAATAGAAATTGTGTAAGAATGTGACTGCATAGAGTTTGAGTTTTATTGGTTGCGCAAGATTTAATTTCTTGTTTGGATGTGCAAGATTTAGTCTGAGCCAACCTATGGTCCATATCTCCATTTGCGTAATTAAGCCTTGTTGGTAAATAGTTGTAGAGATATGGGTTGTGTAGTGGCTTCTTATATAAGTGTCAATCCAAAACTTAATATGGATCTACTACCCACATTCTCATCAGTGTGATTAAAGAATAGGAGGATAATCATTAGTGTGGGAATGAAATGTTTATACTATAGAATTTTAGAAGTTCAATCTCCAGATTGGATGGTTGATATTCCGTCGGGTTCATAATACATGGTAGTAGATTCCAATACCTAGTGGGAGCAATAGAGGTATGTTGTTCATTTTATCTACTTTAAAATCCGGTTCAAATAAAAAGAACAGAACTTGCACGGAGTTAAATTCTAATACCTTTTTTTTGGTGTAAGTCTATGGTCACAACTATAGTCATATGTGTGAAAGAACTAAGTGTTGGGCTTAAGTTAGAAGTGTTTCAATATAGCACTGAATCATAACCTTTGGTTATTTGGAATGAGTATTATCCGAGAGTTAATTTGGTACCTTGTTTAAAATTTGGAATTGGTTTTGGGTTTTTATCCAAGATTTTTGAAATCCTAGTGCAACAAAAATGATCCTTGTGCCTTGAGGTGAATATGGTCCTTTATGGTTCATCTCATAAAATCAATGGTTACCACTTCCCATTTCTTCTCTGGAATTGGTAATGGATATATCAAACCCATTGGGTATCTATGATAAACCTTCACTCTTTAACATTCCATACATCTGACAATGCAATCAACAACGTTCTTCTTCATTGCTAGCCAAAAGAATTGGATTCTTACTACTACAATTTTTTTTTGGTAACTAGGAACATCCTATAGAATAGAATTTATGCATTTCTTTTAATACCAAATTCCTAAGTTCTATAGAACTAGGAACATAAATTCTATTCTTATGCATAAGTAATCCATCCTCCTTAATATCATACTCTTTAAAAAAAAATGTACATTTTCCTATTGTAAACTTTATTTTACATGTAGGTAATGTTCGTCTGTAATAGTAGCATCTAAATTTCTTCTCTTCAAATCTGACTGATGCATACTAATGGTTGTAGCATGCATGAGATGTACTATTCTGATGAGTGCATCAACAAATTTATTTTATTTTCCTTTGATATGCTTGATGTCAAAATCATATTCACTTAAAAGTTCTAGCCATTTTGTCTATCTAGAATTCAAAATTGGTTGTTCAAAAGTATATTTCAGACCACTATGGTATGTCCTTAATTCAAATATCTTTCCCATGAGATAATTCCTCCACATATTCAATGCATGAACTATGGCAGCAAGCTCCAAATCATGTGTGGAATAATTCCTCTCATGTTCTTTAAGATTTTTGGACTCGTAAAGAATGACATATCCATTTTGAGTGAGGACTCTACCAAGTCCTTCCTTGCAGGCATCTATACATACCACAAAATTCTCATTTAGGTCAACAATCTTTAAAATATGTCCAGTAGAAAGTAATTCATTTAAAAAATTAAAATTTTCTTCACACTCTGTTGTCCATTCAAATTTAATTCCATTCTTTTGTAAATAAGTGATGGGATGAACAATATTAGAGAACCCTTCTTTAAATATCCTATAGTAACTGGTTAATCCCATGAAATATTTGATTTCTAAAACATTCCTAGGTGTTGGCCATCCTCTAATGGCTTCAATATTTTCTGGATCTACTGCTATACCTTCTTCTTAAATAATGTGACCCAAATAATGGATATATTCTTGGTAAAAATATCATTTACTAAGATTGGAATACAACAGATGTTCCCTAACACTTGCAACACCAAACTCAACTGCTATTCATTCTCTTCCTCGAACTTAGAATAAATAAGTATGTAATCCAAGAACACAATGACAATCGTATCCAGATAATTTTTGAATATGCTTAATCACATAAATAAATTTAGTGTATAGGTCAGTCCAAATGACACCACTACAAATTCATAATGTCCATACCTGGTTCTAAAGGTTGTCTTATTGATGTATTCTTCCTTGATTCTTACCTGATGGTAGAATGATCTCAAGTATATTTTTGAAAATATATTTTCCTCTCTTAGTTGATCAAAGAGGCCATCAATTCTAGGTAGATGGTATTTTTCTCCACAGTGTCTTTATTTAGATTTCTAAAGTCAATACAAAACCTCAATGTTCCATCCTTCTTTTTGACAAAGAGTATTGATGTTCCCAAAGGTGAAACACTCAAGAATATGTACCCTTTCTTCAACAATTATTCTAGTTGTATTTGTAATTATTTTAATTATGGTGTACTCATATTGTAAAGAGTTTTTGATATTGGGAAGATCCTGGTACTAAATCAATAGACAAATATATTTCCCTCTTTGGTGGAAATCTTGGTATTTCTTGGAATACATATTCAAACTCTTGCAATACTGAAAAATCTTCAAGTCTTGTCCCTTTTGCATACAATTGACATCCCTTCTTGAAACATCTCTTCAACTGTAAGGATGGAATCTCCCTTATAGAAATGGGTCTTGGAATTCCTTTCACAGTGCTCTAAATTCCTTCTTCATCAAGACATGTAAATGTCTTCCTATGACAATCTAGGAAAACATGATGTTTTTCCAACCATTCCATTCCAATTAGGATATCATAAGTTCCCAATGGTATGATATTTATGTCAACAATTGTATTTACTCCATTTAGATTTATTATATAGACTCTGATGGTCTCTGTTACACATTATTTTGGTCACCCCAATGATCAACTGGCGACATGTGCTTAACTCACTTCCATGTTCCCTAAAAATATCAAAAGAGACTTTCTCCAAGAGAAAAGTAGTTTTATTTTCCTCCTTCAAAAACTATGACAAGGAAGATCGTCACACCATGATCTATGCTTGGGGTGCGACGATACTTGATCATTGTACTTTGCACCAAAAATGGACTCCGACGTCATCATAGGCTACCTGTGCATAGGGTGTGGCAATGCTTAAGCAAAGGAAAAGTCAAAATTCATGAATGTTCTAGAAGGGAATCTTCTAGAAGATGAGGTGGCCTCCGATCAGTTTGGATCTTACTCGCTTCTTCAATTTAGTGGGATCATCCTAATCTCCTCATCCATCCCTATTTCACCCTATATAAAGAAGGGATCTCTAATGGAAAAGGATAAGGTTTGCACATGCATGAAGAGTTGTGCCATAGATTATACTTGAGATAGATTTTCTTTAGCTTTCTAAGTTAGATTGTGGATCTTCTTCATCAAGGCATTGGAACAAAGGTGTGTGTGTTGGAGCAAAGAGCCATTGAAAGGGATCTTGCAACATCAAGGCATGGGTTGTATTCTCCACTTTCCATTTTAATATAATGCAGCAATACATTTCTTCCCTATAAAGGTGTATTGGTTTTTATTGTATAACTCCTTGATCTTATACATAGAATTCATTGGAATATATATATCTTTGTTCTCTCTCTCTTTGTTGGTTTGTTCTTCTTAAACAACTTCACCATCCCGCAAATCCAAAGATGGAGCGACAAGGGCGACACTAGTGAGGATCAAGCGCCATTTAAAAGGTATGTCTCTCATTCCTCTCTAAACTAGTTTATATGACTATGAAGTCTAAGGTGAAGTTTGTATTCTGTCTTGTTTTGTTCTAGCTTCCTTTGGAAGTTAGGGAGACAAGTTTGTGTCTGCACTTACTGATTTGTTCGATAAAAAAATTGGCGACCATACTGGGGATACAACCTCTTTTTGGTTTTTTATTCTTATTTGATTTTAGCCTGCCTTATTTTGATTGATTTCATTCTCTGAGTCAGTGGGTGATCCATATTGACTCTTTGGTATTGAAAGTTCATTAAGAAATTTTGTCATTTTTCCCATTTTTCTTTTTACTCAGAGATCGTCGCATTGTGTCTCGTTGACATCCTGTGATGATTCCTTCTCCTCACACTCTACTTGTGCAGACTAGAGTGACAACATCGCACTGTTCCTTGTTGACAACCTACGATGATCCTAGATCGTCATACTGTACTCCTCTACAGCCTGCAATGATTCCTGTAGGAATTGTTGGGTGACAGTCAAATTTATTTTCTTTACCCAGTTTTGTCTTTACTACCTGGGATGAACTTTTGAAAATGGTGAATGATTGGTTTAGAACTTTTAAGCCTAAATTTGATTGATTTTAAAGGATTGAAAGTCTTCTTTACAAGCTTTGCAAATTTTGTTTCTTGACTTCTTGTCACAAGGGTATAATCTCAAGATTTTGTTCTTGGGTGCTTGTTTGATAAGTAGTCCTTGATTTATTTTGAGTTTTGGATTGTTTTTACTTTCTGGATTTTTATTGATTAAGAGACGATATTTGTTTGTATTTGACAAAAGGTTTTCTTATCATTTCATTTTTTGTGTGCATTATGAGTTTGATTTGGGAATAGTGTTGAGAATAGTTTTCTTAGACCATTATTTCTTTTCTTCATTACATCTTTGTTCTGATTTGAAAAGGAAAGAACTAACGTTTATTATTCTCTTTACTAGTCTTTGTAAGAAATTTTTGCATTCATATATTTGTGGAAAAGAGAAATTTTGAAAAGTTGATAGATTTGATTGTTTGGAATTTATATCATTCAAATATAGAGAAATTATGCTTGATAGATTTTGTATTCTGGAAAAAAGAAACCTTCTCCCTACTGTAATTAGAGTTAATTGAATGAACATTTACATTTCATCTCTTCTTTCATCTTGTTGGTTCAAGGTAAAATATAGCATCAGTTTCACTTCTGTTTTCCCTTTTGAGTAAACAACAACCTTTAAAATACAACATAATTTTAAAATCTATAAGAAACTTTTATTTTCTAGAACTTTTCTACACCAACATTAGCTAGGATAGTGCTTTGGAATAGGTTGTAAGGAACACTCTCCAAAGCATCAAAACACACAACAATATATTGTGATAGGGAGAGTACAAATCCAATTGCTACATTTTGTCTTGGGAAGTCGTTCTAACACAAGGGTCAATCTCGAGGTCGCAATAGGATCGACAGAGTTACTCACCCTGCTTTGTTGGTCTTGGTGTAAAGATTGTGCTTATTATTGGGGGTCACTTGAGAAGACAATTCTATGGGGACCTTCTCGATTTGATTTTAGAATTAGATACCCTACCCTTGCACCTGGATCAGGCTGTCGATTGCTTCCCCATGCATCATTGTTGTAATTGGTAACCTCAGTGGACTATATCTTTAAAGTCTTTACATGAGGTAATTGTGGAGGGGAAAGTCTTCACAATACCTGGAATCGACATTGGCCAAACTCACTTGGGCTCCTTGGAGGGTATACCCATGATTATGTGTGGGAGTTTGCACTAGGGTGTAAGTTCGTTAAGTAGGTTGTCAACATAAATTTTCCACTTGATTTATCTCATCCCCTTCTTGTCTTTATTTCACGATGTTGGATTTCATCATCAACTAGTGACTTCAAAGTAAGAAGGTTTGTTTTCTTGCCTGATATCTAGATTTTATTAGTGAGTGTTGTTTGTTTCTCTAGTTGGCCATAACTTATTTTATTCTTTATTTGGTGTGGCCAACATCATCCCTCATTACGTAGGATGCAAGGGTTAACTCTAGAAGATCCGGAAGAATATACTCCTTTGCTTGCTAAGTCACCAGAAGGTTGTCCTAAAGGAGAAGTTAATAATGACATAGCCTCTAAGATTGGAAGTTCTACTCCATTGGAGTAATCCATACTTCTTGTAAATCCGTTATTGAGTGTGGTACGAGATCCACTTTTCTCTAGATAAATTCATCGGGAGACATTGTTGTTGAATATTATACTGGAATACCTACTGGACCTCAAACAGAGTCTGGTGTAGACGATCTACTCTTTCAGAGTGAGTCATTTAGAAATACGGTTCATATTCCTGAAAATATTGATCCGAGCTCTTCTGGTCCTATTATTTCTCTTTGGAGAACTTCTTCGGGACAAGATATTTTTGAAAAACTAGGAATGAGTCATCTATGCTAGAGGACCTCAAATAAACCTATGGAATCACATACGCCTGTGACTTCTATTTCCTACACAGTACCCTTAGATCATTTTACTGGCACGACCAGTAATGTTGTCACAGTCTCAAACCAATTGTTGGTTGGTTCTCATACAATCCTTCCTCTCCAGATCGCTAGCTCTACCCTAGTCCCACAAGCTACACTTGTTTTTTTCAGAAGTGTAGTAATCACTCAATATCCTATTGGAACACCACTTTCTCTTAGATCAAATCCATCACTTCCACCTGGGTATCATGCTCTAAATACGTCTATTGTTAATCCTTCCCAGAATCCATCCAGAGGGTCTAATATTTTTGTTCCTCCCGGGCATAATGTTGCTAGTAGTTATGTTCCTACACCTACCTAGGTTCGCTCCAGGGGGCATAAAATTCCTCCTCCACCTTCACTTGGAGGATCTAATTGTCCTGGTCCAAGTAGCTCCAATCAAATTGGATTCACAAATCATTCCGTTACTTCTAGTTTTCAAATTCTTGTTGGAAGTCAACCTCAAGTTGGGGGGAAACCCCAAGTTGGGGATCATAACCCAGTGTATGGGTAGTATATCCATGGATTACAGTCTCAACCTTGGAATTTTCCTTTCCAAGGAAATAAAAAACCTCTTGGGGGACAACCTCCTCAAGTTAATTCCTTTGTACCCCAATAATCTTGGGCAACCATATCTAAGTTTTATGAATCCTACCTAGGGTCAAGGTTTTCAGTCTAATGCTCCTTCCCAAGGAAGCTTACCCAATCAACCAACTCAAGTTGGATATTTGACTCAAAACCCTCCACCTCTGAATTTGATAGGACCCTCTAACTATCTACATACTGCTTATGGTCCTATAGGTATACCTATGGGACTACCTCCTCAGAATTACTAGTTTCCTCAAGTGAACAGACAACTGCCATTTCTTGCTACTTTGGATTTACCAGATTTGTCTAGGATTTTGAATGATCCTATCTTGCATTTTCCTTATTGGTTGGTCATACCTGCCAAGTTACCATCAGACATTCCTAAGTTTTACGACCGATCAGGGGAAGACCCAAATAATCACATCATGAATTTTCATCTTTGGTGTTCATCCAACTCTTTGATAGATGACTCCATTAGATTATGCCTTTTCCAACAAAATCTGACAAGTTCAGTAGATAAATGGAATATTGAATTTCCCTGAGGATTCTTCAATGACTTCAATACCTTAGATATGGATTTCTTAATGAATTACCAACTACCAATCCGATACGAAATAGGAACCAAAATTTTGAGTTCATTTAAATAGTCCTTGTCTACTCATATTTTCGATCATATTCATGAGTGGAGGAGGAGAAGTTGCTTAATCAAACTTCCCCTTCCTGATCAACTACTGGCCGAGTGGTTTACCAAGTCACTCATTGGTCTTATATCCCATGATGTTTCCATGGGTGGTGTCATCACTAAAGATCAGACGATTAGTCGTGCTCAATACTTGGATCACGTTTATTCACAAACAGACACACTATATGACTTGATCCCTGATGCTCCTCACCCGTATACAAATCAAACCCCAAAGCCTCTAGTAGATTATCATGTTGTTGATGGCATGATTGAAACTTTCCATGCTAAGAATCAGTCTAAACAAGCCAGTGATTCCAATCCCAAGTCTAATACTGCTAATGTAAAAAATAATCCTCCTCCAATTCCTTCTCCCGGTAAAACTTATGAAGTTAATTCAGTTCAATCTACACCTACCAGTAAAAATCAAAATAAAAAGAAAGGGAATGGAGAGAATAAGGAGGAAAAAAATAATAATCCATAATCCGATAAATCCAAGACTCAGCCTGCTGATGAAAAAGAAAAGTGCAAACCTCGTTATCCTTGTCTTATCTTTGGTGAGGATCATTATACGAAAGATTGTCCACGACGTTCTGAGGTTACTAAGTTCCTGCAAGGGACCAAGACACCTCCTACACTAGTCATTTTGTCACAACCTTTTCCTTCTCATCTGCAATCCCAATTGGTCATTCATGACCAACCTTCTCTCTCTACCACATCTTATGTACTGATGTGTACTGGTGACTCCAAGAAGAACGAAGTTTCAGTCGCTACTCGAGCCAAAGATTATTCACCTTCGAAAGAGAAAGTTGATGATTCACCACCTCCATTGGTTTAACCTCCTCCATCAACTTCATCTTCCAATGGTCCTCTTCATCTCGAATTATCGAGTATACACACAATTCTTCATCCTCCTCCTAAGGGCATTGTTCATAAGTCGTCATTTAATCCTCACACACGTGCTTCTCAAAACTACAGTATTGTAGAATATCTTGTGTAGGAACCTTCTGTGATGTCGGCTCTTGAAGTCCTTCAAAGCTATCCTATGCAACGAAAGGCACTATTAAAGGATATTGGTGGAATTGATCCTACTGATACAAACTTGATAATATTTGACTTGGAATATCATATTCCAAGGATTCTTCTATAATTAGCATTTCAGATACAAGTTATTGTGGAAAATAAGAATATTTATCGAACCATTATTGATGAAGGAGCCTCGACTTGCATCATGTCTGTAACTTGTTGGAAAACCATTGGTTCTCCTGCCCTTACCGAGTCACACAATAATCTTAAATCATTTAATGGTACAATATTCAAAACTTATGGTGTTCTTCCCTCGTTATCTATTACATTAGAAGGAAAAGTGGTTACTATTGAAGTTGAGGCATTTGATGCACCTCTCGATTACAACCTTCTACTTGGCTATAGTTGGATTGATTCTAGGTGTACAGTTGTTTCTACTCTTTTCTGTGTGATACGTTTCCCTCACCATGAAAAATTTGTTACTGTCGATCAATTTTCCTTCTTTAATTATGATTCTTGTACCAGTAACATACCTTTCATTGCGAAAACACTTCATGGTTATGAGAATGTTGGTGTGGGTATCTTAAAATATTCATCGTTAATGGGTATATTCCCCATTCCACCTCCCGATATTCCTACTACTTTTGTTGCCTCAATTAACATTATATCAACCACTATTGGTGAAATCCCTGAGTCTTATGACCCTTGGATAGTACCTAGTTCAGATGACTATCTTCTTTATGGTGACATAATGCCTTTAAGTTCGATAGAATTGGCTTATCAAGCTATTCAATCGACAACTCCCTCTCCTCATTCTCTCTTAGATACGTCGTTGGATCCATTTTATGTAGTCTTTCACACCGATGAAATGATTATGAAAATCATGTCTATGGAAGATACCCCATGGGACGATGGGCATCATCGTTCTACTCTCTTCCTAGAACCCAAGACTATAGAGAGTTATCAATGGATTTCATATCCGTCTACTATTTTTAATTTTTCCCTTGTTCCTAAACCAATACAAAAAATTTTGTATGAAGGGAACTTGGGTAACATTTCACCCACCATCCCTTTAGATATTTCAATTAAACCCAGAGTCGTAGAAACTTTTCACATCGATGCCTCATGTTCTGTCGATGAGTTCCAAATTTATAAAACCCATTCGATGGAGACTTTACCCAGTACATCCACGCAAAGTTGCTGCTATTAAAATTGAAGTTGAAAAACTTCTTAAAGATAGTTTTGTTTATCCTGTGGCTTTGACTGATTGGGTATCTAATCTCATTCTGGTTACAAAGAAACAAGGCACAATCTATCTTTGTGTATATTATAGAGATATCAACAAGGCTTGTCCCACGGACAATTATCTAACCCCTTTCGTTGACCAAATCATTAACGACTGTTCCAGGAGTGAAATATTCTCTTTAATGGATGGTTTCTCCGGCTATAATCAAATAATTTGTTTCCTGCAGATCAACATAAGACTTATTTTATCTTCCCTTGTGGAAACTTCGCATACCGGAAACTACCTTTTGGTCTCAAGAATGTCGGTGTGACGTTTCATCACGCTATGTCTTATGCTTTTCATGATATTAAGCATATTGTACAACCTTACCTGGATGATTTACCGGCGCATTCCATGCATTGTCAAGATCAACCAACACATTTATGAGCCATTTTCCTATGTTGTCATTATTATCGAATTCGATTGAATCCACATAAATTCATTTTTTGTATGGAGTCTAGGCGACTTCTTAGTTTTATTGTTTCTACACATGGGATCAAGGTGGACCCTCTAAAGGTTGAGGCTATTCTCAATCTGCCTCCTCCTTCTACATTGAGCCAAATCCAAAGTTTGCAAGGGAAGCAAATTGTTTTACGTCGAATCATCCCCAACTATGCTAAATTAACGAAAGGTTTTACTCGACTGCTTAAAAAGGGTCACAATTTTGTATGGGACGACACTGCCAACAAAACCTTTGAAGCTTTGAAACTTGATTTAACCCGTATACCACTCTTATTTCCACCTAATTATAGTCAAGATTATTTCTTATACTTATCTTCTTCAGACTCTACTATCGCTATGGTTCTAGTCCAAGAGGATGATTCACATGATGAACATGTCATGTACTATTTGAGTCAGGGTTTCACGACCACCAAAACCAAATAATTTCATGTGGAGAAAATGGCCTTGGCAGTTGTTTAACGTTTCTGTCATTATATCTTATTATGCAGAACCACCATCATTTTCAATTGCAACCCTATGAAACACATCCTTACTTGACAATTTCTAGGGGGAAAATACTCCAAATTGATAGTTATTCTCCAAGAGTTTGATTTGGAATTTCAACGTGCCAAATCAAATAAATCTTTGGTATTTACTGAATTGATATTGACCTTCCCTCTACTGAGATAAAAACTATCGCAGAGGATTCCTTTATTGATGAGTCTCTTTTTCTGATCAGTTATAACAACATAGGTTATGGAGACATTATCATTTATCTCCAAACTAAAACTTTTTGGCCCAATATTTCTAGTGTGGTTCATCGTTGTATTCGGTATCAAGCCTGTCAATACATTATCCTTGGTGATACCCTTTACCTTCGTGGTATTTATTTGAATTTTTTACGATGCCTAACCTATAATGAAGCTACGAAATATTTGAATGACTATCATTCTGGAGCATGTGGCGGTCATATGTATGGGTAAGCCACTGCCCAAAAGATCTTATGAGATGGTTTTTTTTTCCTTCATTATTTAAGGATTGCATTACTACTATCCGTAAATACCATGATTTTCAAACGTATAACACTAAGATCTAATCTCATCCTACTCCTCTTTACCCTATAGTTTTCGTTGGTCCATTCGCTAAATGGGGCATTGAATTCATGACATTTAATCCTCACTCGGATGGGGGGCATGGATACATCATCGTAGACATGGATTATTTCACTAAATGGGCTAAGGCGATGCCTACATTTGATAATACTGGGAAAGATGCAACATTGTTCATATTCAATCATATCATTACTAGATTTGGTGTCCCTCAAGGCATTGTCACTAACCATGGTAGTCATTTTCACAATTTCATGATGTCTGAACTTACCGAGAAGTTGGGTCTTCGCCATGAAAACTCAACACCTTACTATCCACAAGCCAATGGCTAGGTTGAAGGAATTAACAAATTTCTTACTACTATGCTTCGACGGATGATAGGAATTCATGAGTCAAGATGGCACACAATTCTCTTCTCTGCATTATGGGACTATCGGACATCTATTAAATATGCCAAAGGGTTTACAACTTTCCAGTTAGTATATGGTATTGAAGATATTAATTCGATTGAATGTGAAATCCCATCATTGAAACTGGTTGTCGAACTTCTCCCGAACACCTCAGCTGAAGAGGAACGTCTCTTGTATTTAATGAAATTAGATGAGACTCATCATGATGATGCCATATTCATTGAAGCTCATAAGAAACATGTAAAATCTCAATATGGAAATCATGTCAAACCATGTGTTTTTCCTGAGGGTGATTTAGTTATTCTTTACGAACAAGATCGTGACTTATTAGGGGCCGGTAAATTCTATCCTATGTGGCATGGCCCTTATATTGTGAAATGAGTGTTAGAGAAAGGGGATTATGAGCTCATAGATTATGATGGAATTCCTTTGATTGAACCTAGGAATGGGCTTTACTTGAAGAAGTATTATGCTTAAACTATTTTTGCATGAGTGTTGTGTATTTTTAGTGTACTATACTCTAGTGTGCTTTTTCATTTTTGTTCTTCCTTTTAGCTTCTTACCTTGCATTGTGCTTGGTTTCCAGATGTCGGTGTCCTCGCTACCCTATATCGGCTTTGTTGATGGTGCTAGTCACAGTACTCAAAACCTAGTGTCTGTTGCATGGGCAATATATGCACCTACAAATGAGTTGATTAGTCTACACGGTGTTTTCCTTGGTCGTGCAACTAATAATATCGCAGAATACAGTGCATTTATTGAATTATTAACCGACACCATTTCATTTGGCATCTGTCATCTTATTGTATGACTCGATTCACAGTTAGTAGTGTCGTAGTTAAGTAACATTTATTCCATCCGAAGTCCTACCTTGTTAAGGGTATACTTAAGAATTTGCCTCTTGGAAAGACATTTTGATTATATCGAATATCAATATATTCCTAGATGTCTAAACACATTGACAAATGCATTGGCTAATTATGTGCTAGAAAGACATTTGATACATTTATAAATCCAACCACACATTTGAAAAAGACAAGTAAGCCAGTACAAACTTTATATTAATAACAATAAATATTACAAAAAGTGTTTTACCTAAGGTCCAAAATATCAAAAAGTGAAGCTCATGGCTTCATGTACAAAAAACATCAAGGATGTTTCTCACTATAACAAACAACTTCTCATGTTACTCTATGGATTAGTCGACCAATAGATTCATATACGCCAATTGTATGGCATTGATAGTGCCTAGGAAGTTCATCTACCGAGGCATTAGGAATATTCATGATTAATCCCTCTAGGTTCTGCTCAATCGCCTCAAGATCTGTGGTGGCCACTCCTACTACAACAACTCTCTCTCCTTGACTCTGAATGAGAGATGATCCCAGTGGACGATAAGGCCCCACATATGCGTTATTGATATCACTTGATTAGTCTTGGATAGATGACACAATTTTGTTTTATATAATTAAAACATCAAAAACATCATATAACAAAAATTTCCTTCTTACCTATGTCCCCCCACTGATACCCCTCATGAAGAGAAAAGTCAGGATCCCCATGGAAATCCATCCCAGCATACGCATAGTCCTCCACCATGATTAGTTGATTTGTCAGCCATTGGAAGAAAACATCATCATACTTGACGATAGGCACACCACTGTAACAAGCCATTAGGTCCACCCACCTCTTCATCTGTGGATCCTGTGGAGCGGGTATGCCCCACTCCACCTGTAAATGTAGGAAAAGAACCCTCTCCAAGAATAAGGATACCAAAAGGGACCCGTAACCAAAATTTTTCAATCGACTGTTTCGACACTTTGTTAGTTGTTTTTTCATGTTCTTCAGGACAACCTCACACTAGTTGAAGACCCTAGGTTCCATGCACTCTATTGTGTACTAGAAATGGATTTGAAAATCCATGTGGGGAGTTTCAGTCCCTTCCATCTGGGTAATGGTATAAATAATGGTCCGCAATGGTAAATCCTGAACATCTATAATGGCCACCTTGCCACTATGTTTTTCCGTACCTGGCATGCAATGGTGAGCAACATAGTAATCCATAGGTTCTCCCCCACCCCTACTGCCTGTGAGTGATACCTGAGAATCCTGGCGAGACAACCCTGTCAGAAAGTAGATATCCTCTATATCCAATGTGAGTGTATGCACACCCATGTGAAAGGCTTGTTTGTTCACATCCCACATGTGAACCAGATACTCTAGCAATCTCAGCTGGTCTCTCATGCCCTGATTTTGAAAAAAATGAGTAATCCACATTTCCTAAGTGCCATAATTGTTCCTGGGTCATTCCTGGAAAAATAGTATTCTTACTCATGCTCTTGTTAATGCCACTCAAGCATTTTGAACAAGGAAATCCTGCCAATGAACATCAAAAGCAGATTAGAATCATAAAAAATCCATTCTTCGAAGTTTTTCTAGTTAATTTTATCTTTTCAAAAGATGATTTGTGATCATCGCAGGGATATACATTCGTGCAGAGCGAAGTCATCGCACCCTATCTTTGATCCACTTGTGGTGATTCTAGATCGTCACAGTTCATGATACTGTGGGCCTGTGACAATCTGAAAGCGCAGGTACCCCCAAAAAATTGACCCAAAATCAACAAAAAAAACCAATAAAAGAAAATTTTGAAACCATGAAAAGATAAAGAAGCAAAAGATTACCTTTTTGATGGAGACGGTTCATAAAATGATCCACCATGCGCTCCAGAATCGACAGTTAAAATTTGGGAGAAAAGAGGCTTTTGGGGCACTATTTGGGTAAATTTGCAAATGAAATGGTAAAATGGTTGTTTTGGCCTATTTTTTTTTTTACCATATTTTATTGTAAAATTAAATTATTTTTTATATTTTACCCATGCCCTAAAGTCTAACCAACTTTACGAAGTGTTTCCTATTCTATATTAAAAGTTCTAAGGAAGAGACATTTGAGAGGGGTCCACCATTCTTTATTGTTTTGTGTGTTTTTCTTATGTACATATGATTTTAGGGTTTTTTAGGAAAAACTCCAAGCACAGTCTTAATTCTTTCTCACGCTCGTGAAACCATGAGAATGCAATCGAATAATATTTTGTCATTTTTTTGAACTTGCATTGGTAATACGAAAAATGAAACCTATGGAGTATCCTTTAAGCTCTTTTCAATCTCCCTAAACATGAAAATATAGCTGAGCGACCTTGTTCTTTTCACACTCGTAAAAGTATTTGAAGAAAACATCTGATAAGAGGTAGGTTATATTTTTTCAGTCTCATCAAAATAGCTTACGAAAAAGGACCTTATGGAATTCTCTTTAAGTGTTTTTTAGACTCTCTAAAACTGAAAAACCCATGATTTTTCTTTCTTTGGACTCATTAAACAAGCATTGAAAGAACCATATGGGATCGAAGCACTCCTTCTTAGGGTTCGTTAAATATACTCTGAGGGACTCGTCCAAAGGATGAGATTACATTTACAAGCATATGTTATCCTCATCAAGATTGCATAAAAATAAAGAGGTACTCATCAGAAATGGCAGGGGAAAATTGGGAAAGAAATGTGTCTCTGTATTTGAGTTAGTGGTAGTAATAGTTTCTCTTGAACATGACACCCCCCTTCATCACTATATCTGGGTTGGGAAATCCATTTTTCTCTTGTTTGACCATCTACAAGTTCATATGTTGGGTCCTCCTTTGAGTCAATGCTGCCAAGAAAATTGTCGTATCATTCATATGTTCAAGAGAAGTCCAACCTAAACAAGCCTTCTATTGAGTCAACCATCTGCAGTTATAAATTTTATACCATGTCACCTCCCCTAAGTCAATTTCGAATCACTTCATACTTTGATGTACCTCAAATCTGTTACATATTTCATTTCATTGATCGGGGAAACATCAAGTCCCTCCTATGATGAGTATTTTCTTGTCGAATTCAAATCATTATCCGGGAACAAGACCTAGAAATCACATTGGTACCTTGGAGCCTACACGTCTCATTGATAGGTTCCTTGCTTTCAACAATGGGTTCATATCATTGACCCCTGATTGGAAGATTCCATCGAGTGTTTGACTTCAAATCATTTATTCACACTCATTGGATTGTACTAGGAGTACCTTGGGATTCATTGACATCAATGGTGATTTCCCTTGCACTTGTTAATGATTTTCATTAATGACCTATAATCAAGTGGTTTCTACCATGTTTGACTTCAACACTTGTAATCACATGGCTAGATTTGTACTTAGAGATGATGAAATTGAACACCTTGGACCTCATCATATTGGTCCAGGTTGCGACAGAGTATTCATAAGTTAATACTGAGACATAGATCCAATGTGTATGTCTCGTGGCTATGTCCAAATTTGAATTCTTTTAGAGCATAGATCCACAGTGTATTCCTCATGGCTATGTTGAATCATGATGACATGGATCCACAGTGTATGTTTAGTGGCCATGACTCACTTGAAACTTATGATTAGATTGACTTGTAGTATGAGTATGGGAATTCCTACCTCAGAAGATGGTATATTATTATGTGGATGCTTGATTGTTTGCATGTTATCGATCGATGCACTCCTTGTTTTAAACACACACATTCTACAAATTATTCCAACTGTCACAGGTTCCAACTTCATACTTTGGGTGGAATTATGTTACACATTATTTTGGTCACTCCAATGATCAACTGACGACATGTGCTTAACTCACTTCCATGTTCCCTAAAAATATTAAAAGAGACTTTGTCCAAGAGAAGAGTAGTTTTCTTTTTTCTCCTTCAAAAAATATGACAAGGAAGATTGTCGCACCCTGCTCTATGCTTAGGGTGCAACGATTATTGATCGTCTCACTCTGCACCAATTATAGACTGCAATGGTGTCACAGGATCCTGTGCATAGGGTGCGAAAATGCTTAAGAAAATGAAAAGTCAAAATTCACGAATGTTCTAGAAGGGAATATTCTAGAAGATGAGGTGGCCTTCGATCAGTTTGGATCTTACTCATTTCTTTGATTTATTGGGATCATCCTAATCTCGTCATCCATCCCTCTTTCACCCTATATAAAGAAGGTATCTCTCATGGGAAAGGATAAGGTTTGCATATGCATGAAGAGTTTTTCCATAGATTATACTTGAGATAACTTTGCTTTCATTTTCTAAGTCAGATTGTGGATCTTCTTCATCAAGGCATTGGAGAAAAGGTGTGTGTGTTGGAGAAAAGATCCATTGAAAGGGATCTTGAAACATCAAGGCATGGGTTGTATTCTGCACTTTCCATTTTAATATAATTCAACAATACATTTCTTCCCTATAAAGGTGTCTTGGCTTTTATTGTATAACTCCTTGATATTATACATAGAATTCATTAGAATATATATATCTTTGTTCTCTCTCTCTTTGTTGGTTTGTGCTTCTTAAACAGGTTCACCATCCCACAAATACAAATATGGAGCGACAAGGAAAACACTAGAGAGGATCAAGCGTCATTTAAAAGGTATGTCTCTCATTCCTCTCTAAACTAGTTTATATGACAATGAAGTCTAAGGTGAAGTTTGTATTCTATATTTTTTTTGTCTAACTTCCTGTGTAATTTAGGGAGATCAGTTTGTGTCCACACTTACCGATTTGTCTAATAACAGTGTCATTGATCCTTCTTTTATTTCCACTGGCGAGCCGAACCAAACTTGACTTTTCAAGATTAATTTTATCCAAATGAAGTATGTCCACTTTTTTGGGATCAATGTAAAAATGTCTTTCTCCAAAATCAATTAAAATAGAAACAAGATGATTAATGATCTTAAATTCCACATCAATCATATTAGATTGGTAATTTTCTTGTCAATATTCTAAGGCTACATATATTCTCCCCATGTATTCTACTGTTCTATCCTCTTGGATGTTCTGCATGGTCTTCATTTTGTCTTCTCCGTGAGGACAATCCTTGTACATGTGATCTTCTTTGCATCCCCAACATTTGATTGGCGGGCTTCCAATTTTTCCCAAGGAGTCTTCTCTCTTGTATTAATTCTTAGTAAAATGATCTTGTTGAATTTTAATATGGTTGTTTCTGATGAAAGGATGTTTGAATGTCTTTCTCCTCTGATCAAATTTCTCCTTCTTCTTATCCTTCAAAGATTTATTCAAGGGTTCTTTGCCCTTTCCTTGCTCATACTGTTACTTAGCCTTCCTGATGGTCTCTATCAATTTCCTAGGCTCATCATACTAAATATTTTCCTTATAAACTGATGGATGTCCTCTAAAAAACTGATGTATCTTCACCTTTTCATCCTTGAGAAACCCCACATACTTCAACAATGTCAAGAATTTATTTTCATATTCTACCATGGTCATGCTTCCCAACCTGATTTCAAAGAAATCTTGCATATTCTTGTCATAGAAGTTCTTTGAAAGATACTCCTTTTGAAAATATTTCTTGAACTTCTTCCACATGATCCTTCTCTCATCAATGTGCTCAACTTGCTTTAGTTGATCCCACCACATAAAAAAAATTCCTTGCAAATGGTATGTGGAAATTATAGCTTCTAGGTTAGATGAGTAGTTGTGCAACTAAAAATACTTCCTGATTCCAAGAAACCATACTTCAGGATCATATTCTCTTTATATTTCACCATAAAAGTATGGTAGTTTAAGCTTCCTCGAATCTCCTTGCAAACTATCCAATTCATGTCGTGTTCTTTGGTGCCTAACAAAAGATACCTCTAGACTGCTTATGGAGTCTTCAGATGCATAAATTTTCCTTGTTGAGTAAGGAGGTGAGTTGTGTATGTGAGTTCTACTAGAACTTATTGAATGAACAACTATTATGTATTTATCCCTTCTTTCATAATATCTTCCTTGTTCCTCCTACCTCGAGTCTGATCCATTGTCTACTTACATATGCAATTGATTTAGGATTTGCATCATCTGAGAGTTTATTTGGTTTTTTTGTTTCATCAACCTCTCATTTTATTATTTGTAACTATGTAATTTTATTATTAGGCTTCTCACAGTCTCTATTAATGTTTCTCGTTACCCTCTTCTCCTGTGTCCATTTGATTTTGTCTCTGCATTACCAACACTGATATCTTGACCTTTGGCTTCTTTATCATGACCGAAGGCTCCCTCTCCTTCCTCCATGTCCCAAATATGAATTATTATATTAAAATTATATGTTTATATCCCCTAATACTACAAAATGTGCAAGTAACCATTTTTGTTAGAATTATGCATATCATAAAAAAAAAATCAATTAATGCTACATGTCTTTTTTCTGCTCAACTCATGTCAAACTATAGCATCATTCTCCCAATTACAATAATTCTAGGTTGTTATCCTCTGAATCATATTTCCAATGAATACACTCATGCCTCAATCTGATCCATGAGATAAAATTTATGGCTTCCTGAAAAAGCCACTTTCACCCCATTTGTTCATTTTCTCCACTAGTGTAATTTTATTGAAATGCCAACATCTTTGAACTGCAAAAGATAATATGTCAAGAACTAGAAAAAAATAGTATGAGACATAGATAAAAATAATTACAAGGAATTCATAACAACTCATATTTTCAATATGATTCTCGAGTAAAAAACTGCAACAATTTGGAAATGACAACTTTGTCCTTTTTCAACCCTTTTTTCAGACTTGTAATTTTTAGCAAAACTAGTTATCTCTCATTTTGTGCACCTATGGAAAAAATTCACTAAACCAATTTTTTTTGTACTCATGAGTATATAAAATGTTGAGCAAATAAAAATTTTCAGTTTTGTGATCTAGGGTCACTTTTCCTCTTCTGAAAATCTCAAAAATGCCCAAAAAGTGGACCAAAATAGTGGATTTTAGACTATTTTGGCATCCCCATTCCAATCCTCTTAGAATTTATTAAATTCATTCATGGGTTGTTTCCATATCTTATTTTTGGATTCTCTCTAATATTTTTATATTAATCTAGAACTTTTCCAAGATCTGGACTTGGATCTTTAAAAACCGTTGTTTTTCAATTTTTGACAAATCCAAGCAAAAATGGAAAATGGGCCTCTATGAATATTTTTTGGATCTCCTCTCTTTGAATAAAAACCATAAGTTTCATCTCAATTAGACTTAATCTTCTCTGGTTATGGATAAAACAAGAAAATGGCTCTAGATGTTTTTTTTTTAAACTGATTGATAGTCTTGCCTATGTGGAAATTGACATCGTCGATCTCAAATCAGAAGAGATCTGGACCATTGATCCTCTCTCTATAGACAATTGGTGATTAGCGATTTATTATGTAAACCAATTTTCCCACCGATCTCCCTAACACCCAATCATCGACCATTGGTCATAAAATATTTTTCCTTCACAAAACAAAAGTTTCCCACGAATGTCCCTGACACCCGATCATCAGTCATCGACTATCGGTCATTTCCATTGACAAACCAAGATTTCTCATAATTATGTATGAAACCTAACCATCTATAATCGACCAGCTCTTCACTGATGTGGCATGAAATGTGGATTTTGACATGGCATGACACATCATGTTGAGGCAACAACTGGGATGATGTGGCATGAAACATGTATGTTGATGTGGAATGAAATGTCATCACCCTATTTTCTCCATCGACCATCGACGATTTCTCTTGGACTAATTTGAACTTCACATTAAATCTGTTGATGCCTGATCATATACCATTGGCGATCATATATTTACTTTGGCTAAATGAAAACTTTTCCAAATTCTTCCAATCCTCGATCATCGACCATCAACGATTAGATATGTCCCTTGGTGAACTTCGATACTTCTCCAAAAAATTTCAATCCTCGAACATCGATTGTTGGTGAGTTCCTTTGATGAACTTGAACACTTCATAAAAACTCACCAATCCCCAACCATCGGCCATCGAAAATCAGAGATTCATTTTGGTTGATCTTTGTTGGTAAAATTCAACACTTAAATAGTTTCGGCCAAAACCTAGGTGAATCTGGGTCATTGATCTCCCATCCAAGATTATCTAAACTGTTGATTTTCTCTAACTTCCCAAATGACTGCAAATGAATACATACCATCGATCTTCCTAATTAAGGGATTTTCCCCTTGTGATCGTGGGTCATAATCACAACAAATCAAGACTAAGTGAAAGTGACAACAGTCTCCCTTCAGTGACAAGCACACAAAAACTAAAAAAATAACCACTTTAATTAGGAGAAAGTAGGGATAGAGAGGGGAAAAGAAGGTGCACCTTGTTCTCTCGTTTGATGTCGATCCCTGCTCCAATTCCTCAAACAACTCCTCATCTTCTGTTGGAATCAGCTTGCAAGATAGATACAAAACTAGGTCTAGGACAAAATTAGTTATGTGATAAAAAACATGTGCATGTTATATGTCATATTCAAAGTAAGCATAAAGATAAATGTACATTGAAGAAAAATTTGGGGAAAAAAAACTCTTTTATTACCAGCAAGTGGAAAAGGTAAGTTACAACCTTGTCCAACCTTAGGCACCATCTTGAAGCAAATTGTGTAAGTTCCTCTGGGGATCCATCAAATAAACTGATATAGACTTCTCTCAATGACTAAGATAAGGATAGGGAGACACCCTATAGTCATATAAAAGGAGAAAGAATCTTTGGAAAGGAGTTTCCAGACTAAAGGGGATGTTTCTAAGAGAATATAGGGAAAGGAGGCTTGCTAGATGCTGAAACATAACTTTTTACCAAGGGACTTGTGTTCTCATATTTATCCCTCTATGGTTGTTTTATATATTCCCAAAGAGGTTTGGGGAGTTGTATTCCATTATGTACGAGAAAAGGGTCGTTGGGAAATGAGCCCACCCGAAAAAACCACCCAAAAACATGGGATTATTTTATTTTTCACCAAAAATTAGGGCATCCACTGGTTGTAGTGAGGAAAGGCACAGATGTTTGCGTGTTTGAATAGGGAAACCCGTGGATATGTTATTAAAGCATGTTTTTTAGATGATTTTTGGAGGTGACTTTTAGGGAAAAGTCTAGAAAGCATTGGGAAAGGGTTGGCCTATGGCACAAAAGAATAAGTGTGGCATTTGTGCTATAACATATGCTCCCTAATGTTTAAGGTTAGAAGGGGAAAATGATGGTAGAAATACATTATGAACTTTGAGAGTCAAGGATGCATCGAAGTATCCATAGAGGTTCCCGAACAACTGATCCAATAATCAATAACCATCAACAAATATCAAGAAAGAGTTTTGTTTCCCAAGTCAGGCATACCCATGCTCTTGAGTGATAAAGCATGGAAGCCAAAGAAAATACATTGTAGATCCATGGTACATATGAAAGTATGAATAATGTCCATGGACACAAAAAATACACAGTGGATCCATGAGATAGATATAAAGTAGCAAGAATGGACACGAATAATACACAGTGGATCCATGTCAAAGAATTTCATAGCCACAAAGAGATACACGGTGGAGCTATGTATCATGATCAAGAACAAAGAATATTTGGAACCAAGAGAATGAATGAATTGATCCTATACAAGTACCAAAGTCTATGAGGTGGTACAATATGAGTCGAGAAGGAGAAAAAAAAATGTGGTTCTCGCACTTAACTTGAATTCTTCACAACAATCCGTCATGGTACAAGTCTACACTATCTGAATAGATGACCTGAAGTCGAAATGAATGAGACATCATTTGATTATTGATCATTGTTGTATATCATTAACAAATGCAATACAACCCACCGATAATGATTATGGGAGTCAAGGTACCATAGCACTATCTAACAAGTGTGAATAGATGAGTTGGAATCGAACACCTGGTAGAAAATATCAAGTAGGGGACATTGATGTATTCCCATTATCAATAGTGAGGGGACCTGCCACTGATGACTGCAACCCCCAAGGTACCAAACATATCTCTATATCCCTCTCCCATATCAATATTTTTCAAATTTGATGGGAGGTAACCCACTGGAATAAAGGCATTAAGGCATCCTCCATCATCCAACATGAGGGGTGGAAAAAGGTCAAATATTTGGAAGAGATTGAACAAAGAGTTTGATACTTGTGATAATGAGACTTGACTTGGGAAGGTTGACTTTCAAGGTCAAAGGATAACTATAGAATGACCGACACAAGTTGAAAACTTTCCCTTGAACATAAGAAAGCCACATTATGTGACTTGGGTAGCATGACTATAGACTAGGATACATTTGTGACACAGGAGGAATCGACAAACACTCCATATAGTTGGAAGAATAACCAATCAGCGGAGAAAAATTCAAAGTGAGAAAAAGTATCCTAAAGACATACCAAACCTAAACGATGAGATATTGACTTAATATTTTTCTTTGTTCAAGGGAGACAAGACTGTTTCCAACAAAAGAGATTATATGTTTTCCCATTCTTTTTGTTTTGTTTTTATCATGTTATAGAAGCCTGAAAAGGAATAAAAGAATGATTATTGTACAGTGGAGGAAACAAGTGTTGTGCGTAAGAAAACTAGTTCCAAAGCACAAGGAACATACCTATGCTCAATGTAAGGAATGCATGTGCAAGATAACACCATTCGGGGAAATGTCTCCTCCATGGATAAGGTGTCGAGTTGCAAACAGATAAATTGCAAGGCTGGGAACTGATAAGAATGCATAGGAAATTGGTCCAACAAAAGCGTGAGCAGTCAATATGAAGATGCATATATGACTCAACTTTGGGAAGAAAACTTTACATAATGGTTTTTTTTTTAAATTTAGTCTCCAGGGCCCAAAAAAGAACACAATCATACCAAGGAGAACTCTTCTAGTCACAATAGGGATAGATTATTCCTTTTTCATACATAGTCCAATCAATCTGGAAAAGGGTTAAAATTATACTGAAAGGAAGCCTCTTCAAAACATTTTTAATGAGTGTGACAGAGACAAGATCACTCATCTATAAGGATTCTGAAAAGATATTAACTATGGAACCCCTCGTCCTTTTTCATAAATTTAGTCCCATGAGCCCGAAAAAGTATAAAACAAAACTTAAGAGAACTCTTCTAGATCATAGACTAGATTATACCTTTTTCATTAGTCTTGTCCAGTCTGAAAAAGGGGAAAACTTGTGTTGGAAAAACATTCCTTTAGGTCCATTTAACGAGTGTACAAGGAACAACGCCACTCAACAATTCTTTCAATTTTAAGGAGTCTAAAAAGAGATTAAATATGGACTCCATAATGTTGTTTTTGAGCAACATGTAATATAGGGGTCCCACAGGAAAAGGATAGAATGAGAAAGAGTAAGAAGCATGAATTTCAGATGAAAACTCATGGCGGGACTAACCAGGACCCCCAAGCCTAGAAACAAACTTGCAACATGAGTGCCAGAATACAAAGGGATTCCAAATTAGGATTCCCATGGAAGGTAGGATCTACCACATGAATAACGACACTTCTAAACAATAGAGAAGGTTTTTCATCACAACTCATTGGGGTCGATGTTAGGTCTGAAGGAATAAATAAACAAATAATAAAAAAATGCATGGAGAAGAAAACCTAACCTATATGCCAGTTTTGAGATCATCACTTGTGAGAATGGATCGACATGGAATAAAAGGTACCAAAGAAAATGTCTCCAAAGTCCAGTATATAAGACCAAAAACACTTACCCGGAAGTTAATAATTCCAATATAGAAATATTTGATAAAGAAAATTATTAAGGGATATGAAATTTGAAAACCAGAAACCCTAAAAATAGAATATGTACAGAGTAGTGCACATCCTTGTGGCTTATGCATAGTAGTTCTCCAAGTAGAGCCCATTGCTAGGCTCAAGCCAAGGTTTTCTTTGGTAACCAACCAATAAATCTTCCAATTCAGAAGGAGGTTAAAGATCCATAATCATAGCTTCAAGGATGGCCTCATATGAAGGAAACTCAACATTCATGAAACTAGGGCTCAAAATCTCACAAATACCAGGGATCTAGGTATTACAAACAACAATATCAAACTCAAGAGGAAACACCGGATTACTTGAGCCAATAGGGGAAGCAAGGGATCCGATTCCCCCATAGAATAAAAAACATGATCAATTGTCGAGACTTTGTCTCGAGAAGGAGAAAATAACTATAAAGGATCCTTCCCAGGAGACATTGAACACCGAGGATACGACACCACATAATTCACCTGTGGTAGGGACGATTCTACTCGAACACTACAAATGCACAAAGGGGAAACCTAAGGTAAAGTAGAAACATGATGGAGATTATTAAATGAAAGATGATCAATAGTGACAATGCTTTTATTGTGGGGGAAATGCATCACACGAAAGAGCATAGACACCACAACATTTTTTGCATACACATAATCATGGACAAGAAGAAAATTAAACTATAAAGGGCCTCTCACCACTGATAGATCGACTAGGACAATATTTCTACCTAACATGATAGGAAACTGAGGAAGAATCCCTAGACATTCACTAGGTTTTTTTTTAAAGCCAACAACTCATTGGTAGTTGACACAATCTTGGGAGAACCCAAATCTTGCCAAGTCGAGGATGATAAAATAATTATAGAGGATCCTTCATCTACAATACTTCGATGAATGTATAATTTATTAATTCCAACCATTATATGGAAAGGTGCAGAATAAGGAAGGAAACTCTCTACAAGATCATTCCAATCAAAGGAAACGATCCTAGGACTTGGAGGGAGTGTACTCAAAGAGAGAGAAATACCCCCTTGTTCAGAAGGTACTGAATTGAAAATTCTAAGGACACAGTCAAAAGGCACATCACTCCCCAAAAGAGGCATGGGATCAACTGAATATTGCATTGGTTATATCACCTCCTTAGACTTGTCACTCTCTAAGAGAAGAGTGGGATTGGCTGAAGATTGCATCAGTGTGACCACTTCCTCAACCACTGGTTGAATAGGATACGAGACAACATGGTCAAGAGACTCATAACCCCCCAAAATAAGAGTGGTGTCAACTGAAGATTGCATTGGAACAACCACTTTGTCAACAAAAGATTAATTAGAATGTTGGGAAATTGAAGATGACTCAGAACTAGAAGGGCCTTTAGACAAGGACCATGCTTCTTGTACCATGGAAATACCAGGGAACAAATGAGTAATGTAATCTCCTTTGCAAATATTAGAAGGGAACTTGGGCTTACATACTTTATGTCTAGGCTTCTCAAAATTATTAATTCCCCCAACATGACCTGCAGTGGCCAATGGGTTTTCCCCAACATGACCAATAGAGGTTGGTTGCATGTCTCCAATGTGACTAGTAGAGGTTGGTGACAAGACTCCAATATGACTCGTAGAGGTTGGTGACTCGATGCCAGCATGACTAGTGGTGATTGGACTTTTTCTTCTAGCATGAATCAAAGAGGCTGGTAAAAGGACTCCAAAATGACTCACAGAGGTTGTTGACCTATCTCTAACATGACTTGTATAGGTTAGTAGATGATATCCAAAATGACTTGTAGAGATTGGTGATAATTTTCCAATATGACTAGGAGTGACTAGAATTGTGCCCCCAGCATGACTTGCAGTAGTTGGTTGCTTGTCTTCAACATGACTTGTAGAGGCTGGTGATTTCTTCTTCTTACTCTTCCTCGTCTTATTCCTTTTAGACTTCTGGTTACTAGTAGAAAGAATTTTACCATACGAAGGAGGAGGAGGAGTAAAATTTGTGGATGTAGGAGGTGAAGGATCAAAATCCATACCATGCCCCTGACATAAGGTGCTTATCTGAGAAGCATCAAGAGAATTCAGGAAATTTGGAGTGGTCCACAACCAAATCGGTAGTCCTACATTCAACCCAGGAATGTTCAAAGTGGCCATCAAGGGGGCACTAACATTTCCAAAGAAAGGAAAAGCATAAGAATCCCCTTGCACAGGGGTCCCTTAGTTGGTATCCTCAAGAAATTTGGCCACATCATTCTTATGCATAGGTTCATCTCTTACAAGATTTTTCATGTCCATAAAAGTCTCATGCATTGACTCTGGTGAACCAATGGTATAAAAAACCATGCCTTCTAGGAGGAAGCTCCATGATTTCAAAAGAAATACCAAGGGTCCTTCTTGACCAGTGGAGCAGTTGGTCAACCACCATAAATTAATGATCCAAAAGCGATGACATTGAAACAACCTAAGGACAACTACAGAAAGAAGCACTCCAATATAAATCCATAAGAGAAACATCACAAGAAAACAACTTTTCCAAATATTTATCCCAGGTAGATGAGGTCCTAAGTCCAAAGTAATGAAAAAGTTGAAAAGGACCTTCTAGACAAAGGCACGGGTTGATTAAGTCTCATGGACCAACAAACAAAGGAGTGCGAAGCAATTATCCTAACCTCCATAAATCATCCTTATCCGATGCAAGTACCCTCAATTCACTAGGAACCCTCCAACAGTACTAAAAAGTGTGATACAAAATATGCCCCATGTACCATGGAAATCCCCTGCAATCACCTTTGAGATCCCTAGGAAAATCCACTAAAGGTCACCAACTCATAGTCAACGTCCAGGGGGTATAGTCGACAATTGGGATCAAATGTATGGGTAGGGTTAAAACTCCCAAATCTTCAAAAGAACCTCCTCTCACAGAGGTAAAGGAACTAGCGAACCCCCTAATATATGATCTCTTCACTACGCTTAGTCAAGATTCAGAGGGGAAATATAATCTTCTATCCTTCACACAACCTCGTGTTTAGCTCATGTGTTAGAGGAGGCTCTCGAATATACTTATAGGAAAATTGAATTTGAGACTCTCCATATCTCATACTCCTATGTTTGTTTTTTTGCCTTGGAGAGATATCTCTTCAATCCTAATCCAAGGACCTAACCCTAAACTCATTTGTGAACCCTAGAAACAAAGTCTAGTACATTTTAAGTTTAGTGTTCATTTTAGTGGTTATTTTTACTCAAAGGGTATGGAGGTGCAATTGATGTTGTTTGAGACTCTTACAAAAATGAAACTTATATGAACACTAGAAAAGAAAACTTTACACTGATTCTTCAAATGAAAAGAGTTTCACAAAAAAATGCATGAACAATCTTTCAAACCTTAAAATGCAAACTTTTTTATTTTCTAATGCAAAATGAAAAAGAGGAAAACAAAAGGATTTGATTTCTTATTTTTCTTTTGAAATTCTTTCCAGATGAGAAGAAAACATAAACCTATTCTAATATCTTTTTCTTTTTCAATTAACAATGAAAAGAAAGAAAAGAAAGAAAGAGACCTAACTAGCAGAAAAACTAGGTTTTTTTTATTTTCTTTCAATAAAAAAAAAATTAACAAAAGATGCTAAAAAAAACTGCAAAATACACAAATGCACGTCATTTTTCTTTAAAATCCAAGATAAAAGTAAGATAAGAAAACTGGGAAGCCAAGATAAATATATTTTCCGATACGAGTGTTTTCACAAGCTTATACACAATAATACAAAGCAATCACAAACTCAGGAAGCTCGAGATAACTTAGAGAAGCCCATAAATCTACCAGAAATAGAAGAAATATTTTTTTTTTCACAAATGCACATAGGTCTGGGACTGTGTGAAATGTGAATCATGGATGTTTATGGGTCATACACAGTAAAAACATGGATATCCATGATTGATATCACAGAAAAGCATAGATAACTCTGTAAAATTGGAAAAATAAAAAGGACTTTCAATAAGGAGACTCCTAGAAACTTATAGAAAAGTTTCCAGATGATAAAATATTTGCAACAAATCTTGGAAAATAGGAAAAATCGTAGAAATAAAAAAGGACACACAAGCCACCCTACAACCTACCCAAACTATGAGAATCCCCAGTGGAATCGCCAATTCTGATAAATGATTTTGTTCCCTGTGATCGTGGGTTGTAATCACAATAGAGCAAGACTAAGTGAAAGAGACAACAATCTCCCCTCAATGAAAAGCACACAAAAACTAAAGAAAACAACTACTTTAGTTAGGATAAAGTAGGGATAGAGAGGATAAAATAAGGTGCACCTTGTTCTCTCGTTTGATGTCAATCTCCACTCGAATTCGTCAAAGAGCTCCCGATATTCTACTAGAATCAGCCTACAAGATAGATACAAAAATAGGGATGTGACGAAAGTAGTTACGAGATAAAAAACATGTGCATGTTATATTTCTTATTCAAAGTAAGAATAAATATAAATGTACATTGAAGACAAATTTGGGGGAAAACAAACTCTTTTGTTACCAACAAGTGGAAAAGGTAAGTTACAACCTTGTCCAACCTTAGGCACTGTCTTGAAGTCAATTGTCTAGGTTCCTCCGAGAATGATCAAGAATTAACTCAAACAATATAGACTTCTCTCAATGACTCAGATTGGGATAATGATACACCCTATATTCATATAAAAAGAGAAAGAAGATCTGGAAAAGGAGTTTCCAGACTAAAGGTGATGTTGCTAGAGAATATAGGGAAATGAGGCTTGCTAGATGCTGACAACATAACTATTCTCCAAGGGATTTGTGTTCTCGTATGTATTCCTAAAGAGGTTTGGGGAGTTAAATTTCGTTATGTATGGGCAAGGGTCATTGGGAAACAAGCCCAATTGAAAAACTCACCTAAAAACATGGGATTTTTTTATTTTTCACCAAAAATGAGGGCATCCGTGGGTTACAGTGAGGAAAGGTGTTGATGTCCATGTGTTGCAATAGGGAAACCCATGGATATGCTCTTAAAGAATGTTTTTTAGATGATATTTGGAGGTGACTTTTAGGGAAAAGTCTAGCAAGCATTAGGAAAGGGTTATGCCATGGAAAAAAAGCATAAGTGTGGCATTTTGTGCTATAAAACTTCCCCATTTTCCAAAATGTAGAAATGAATCTTGACCATTGATCTAGTAACCTTGCCAAACTTCAAAACATTATCAATTTTTAAATTTATCACAATGAATCTCGATCGTTGATCTCGAGATCGAACATGATCTCAACTATTGATTCTTTAAACTTTGCCCCATGCTACAATGGCCATTAAAATACAAATTTTTGACCTTACAGGTCGAATATAAATCTGTAACTCTGCATATCAACTACATTAAACTTCTTAGAAATTCTTGAATCATTCAACTCAGATATGCTCATGAATTTGGGAATTTCACTCTAATTTGTTTTTCACCATCTTTCCCCAAAATCATACAAACCGAATCTATGACTGCGATTTTTCCAAATTCATACTTTTCTTAGCCCATACTAGTCCATTGTATGAACTAGAGGATCTGATACCACTCTGTAAAGTACCCAACCACCAAAGTCGAGCCACGTTACTCCAAGAACACACTTCTTGAACTGATTTCGAATGTGATAACATTTAATTAATAAATAAGAATGAATGCAATGTAATAACAACACATGCAATAATCAAGATTCATACTATACTTTAAAATAATGCTTAAACATGCCATACAAATCAATAAACAACAAACATGTACATTATAAATACAAATCTCAAAGATAATAATTAAAACACAATGAAATTAAATATACAAGCAAAGGAAACCATGATAGAGAGCACTTATCTTAAACAAAACCAATCACCAACTGGCTGCATACCAAGGATGTTCCACCCAAACTTAGACACTTTTGTTCCAAATCTCAACAATAGGTCACCCCCAAGCCAGGGCTAGGAATCCACAAGGATGGGTTCTAGAGCAACACTCAACTTCCCAAACCAATCAACACTCAATCTCTCACAAGTTTATCAACACACAACAATCCAAAGTACACCATCTCTCATATCTCCAACTTACATTACCAAAAGATAATAAACCCCCTTCATGACCACACATTCCCTCAAGATGTCCACTTCTTTCCAAGGTTCCAATGCATCTGGTAAAAAATATCCATACTTTGACTCTCAAGATTTGTAGTTGTGATCAAGGTTTAACACATGCCAATGCATCTTAGGCATACAATAACTAATGCATGGTTGGAATACATGAGTAATTACTGCAGCCAACAAACAATGGTTCCTTTCCCAACAATTTATTTTTCCTTCCCAAGCCAGGATCAAGAATGAATGAGCAAAGTGAATGGAGAAAACCCCAAAACAACCCACAAAAGGTGTTTATATAATTACATGGAATCAAGAACCTCATGATCTTCCCCCCAATAAGCTCATGTAACCATTTTTCTCAATTAAATCCAATATGGGTAAATAAAATATAATAAAAAGACTTATCCCCTTTATCCCCTCTCTTGTGGAATCATACCCCCTTATAACTCTTATCCTTGTGTGTCTTGCATCCAATGGTGTATTTTATTATTTGCAATGTTCAAAGTATTACATTTCGTAGGCACTCATATGTCTTTTAATGGTTTATGCACTTAGGCTTTTCATCAAATAAACAAAATATATTATTAATATGGGGACTCTAAATCAGGGTATTACACTAATAAATTTTGAATCGAGTACCTTTCTACCATTTTATCCATCATTTTAATTCCCAAACCCTAAAAATGAAAAAAAAGCCTTACAAAATCATTGAAACGATGCAAGAAAAAAATCATTGAAACAATGCAAGGGATCGGGAAATATATACCTCTCTAAATCTTTCAAGTAGAAAACCCTGAAGCACCACATGTGGGTGGATGTGAAAGCCATACATTTGTTTTAAAAGTTACCCTATATATTGAGAATTTGGAAAAACCTAAAGGGCCCTGACATGACCATACCCATCAAACTAAATTGTAGTAGCAGAATTCCTCGAATAGCGATGTCCAATTGATTCAATGACGACCTTACTATTATATCAGATTTGTTCCCCTATTAAATCTACCCTTCTGATCTTCACAGTCGCTCTTTCAAGGTTTGCATAAAATCCACCTTTATAATCTTCACAACCTCTCTTTCAAGGGTTGCATAAGATAAAATTTTGTCTTAGAAAGTAAAGATACGACGAAGACCTCGAGGGAGGAAAGTTATCAGATTAATGTGTGTAAGAGGAAAGTTATCAAATTGATGTGTGAAAAATGAAATTCAATTGCATATGCATGGTCTCTCTCTTTCTCTGATTATTCCACGCTTTTTTCTTAAATCGATCTGAAAAACATCCGAGTTTCCTGCCCCCAATGGAGTAATGGCACATAAAGCCCATCGACTTTCTAGGGTTTATACATTAGTTCTACCATTAATATTATTAATCATACTTATTATTAAATATTATTTAATAATTAATACATTGTACTATCAAAATTACTAACATTAATATTATTAATCATACCTATTAGTAAACATTTATTCAATAATTATTACATGATATTATCAAAATTACTAATATTAATATTAATTATTTTAATTATATTAATGTTTAATATTAATATTGACATAAGTATTATTATCAATAGTAGTAATAATACTAAATGTTGATATTTATTATATTAATAGTATTAATATTAATATTTTATTACTCACAATATTAGCATTATTAATATTATTAATATTTTATTACTAACAATATTAACATTAATAATGTTATTGTTATTGTATAAACCCTAATATTAATACTAATATTAATGTTAGGGTTTATACATTAGTACTGTTAATATTAATATTAAGGTTTATACATTACCCTAATTAATATTAGGGTTTTTGTATAGTTTCCTTTTCTTTTTCCTCCTAAAAGATGAGGTCTTAGGTTCTCTTTTTCTTTTCTTGTTCTCTGATATTTATTGTTGTTCCTCTCTTCTTTTCTCTTTGTCTTTGTGTAGATGGATATTGATATGTATCCCAAACGTCGAAAAAAAAATAATAATAATATGGATTTTTTGAACAATTCTTAAGACAACTTGATAATCATTGATTGTATACTCCTATAGGCCCTTTTCTTTGACAACACAACTTTTTTGTGGGATCTCACCAAAGTTATCTTGATACTATGCTAAGGGGATTTTATTCAATTATATAAATTCTAGTAGTACTAAAAAAATGGGTTGCATGTTTCATGAAGTTGAAGACTAAACCACCTTCTTCAACTCAAGTTTCAAGCTAGAAGGGTATGATAGGAAACAATATAGACAATTGGGAGTGAGATTATACAATTTATAGTTTTAATTGGTAGTTATATTATACAATTAATGGTTTTAATTGGTAGTGAGATGGTACAATAATTGACACAATTGTGCAAGGTAAGATTTCATTGCAACCCATTGTGGTCAGGGGACCATTTAACCATTAGGATTTTGAATTTATTCAGTTGATTAATCCATTTTCATGTGAGATCTTATTATATCATTGCCACAAAAACTATATAATGTAGTGTACTAAAGCTATGTTGACAAGGGAATACATTGTGCAGAATGTCCTAAGGTTTATCGTTGAAAACATTGTCACATAGTTTGGTTTTCTGTAGTTCCTCTCTAGTGATTGAAGGAATACTTTCATTATGGATGCAATTGGTGGATTGGTATGGGAATTCATGGTTTATCATCATAAGTATCACTTGTACCTATCATTAGAAAATCGCATTGTTAAGGCATTCAACAAGATTTTGGAATGTGAATTGATGAAAATCTTCGTAGGTAACAAGGATGATTAGGATGCATGGTGGAGGGAGTGGGTGGGGTTATATTCTCCCCAGGAGGAAAAATTAGACTTGCATTTTCATGGAGCTTGGGTATAGAAACCAATAATCAATTTGAAGCTTATGCCCTTTTTCCAAGGTTTGTTTCTTGCATGGAGTCAAGGTACGACATCTATCTCAATCCTTGGAGGTTTGAAAGGTGTTATTAACCATGTCAGGAAGAGAACCTTCCTATTTGGTATGAAAATCATAAAAATATTCACAAGAATTTTCAAATAATTGGAAGCCTTTCATTCCTTTTGGAATTTCCATGTTCTTCACCATAATAATTCCAATGTCAAACTTCAAGCCAACCTGACTATTCATTATGAAGTAGGCACTCTTTGAATTAATGGTTTGACCTCCCTCTGATACATTCCTTAATTTTTATATGCCTATCCCCTCTGTTTTGATATAGGGACTCTTGTGGAGCCCTAACTCTCCCTCTTTAATGTCTAAATGGGTTGAACATCTCCTTGATGCATCTAGCTCAACTCAAGTATTGAATCAATGTGTTGGCTCGTAATTTTTAGCATGTTTTGGTCTTGTATCTACACACATATCCCTTTCCTCATTCTTCCCCTTTTTCCTCATTTATAGTTTCCCTTTAATGTCTCACATGTGTCCTTTCCTTTTTGGCCTTCTCCTATTCTTCACCTTGGCTTGGATTGCTCTCATCTGTATGGCGGATGTAAGTTCTCCATCTCTCTATGTGGCATATCATTTTCAATCTACTACTCCCAACCTTTGCAATGATGGTCTCTCTATTCTAAATTCACCTCCCCGTATGTGTGGCAGGACATTTCATTTAATGAAACAAACATATGAAGTGATTTACATCATGTGGTGGTGGTCAACCACACACTGGAAATTTTTCTTAAAGGGTGGGTCCTTTCCATCCATGATGATAGATCTGGAAGGTATAACTATAGAAGCCTCAATCCAAATTGGTAATTCTATTCCCCTAGGGTGAAAAGAAGGACCTCAGTTTGATATTGTATATTTAAGAAGTGTTACAGACCCCAAAATTGAAGTCATGGCCAACAGACGAACACGGGATGCATGTTGGCGATGTGGGCTTCGGAAGGAGGTGTAGTTTTCTCTAGAAAAATCAGTTAATTCTCTACACATCTATCTCAAAAACTTATCTATTCATCTACAAACCACTATGGAACTACTTGTGAAAAAATATCATGGTCAAAATTAGCTACAAGATGAGGTAGATGATATTACATATGAATTTTAATAGCTTCATCTCCATCTTCTCCATCTCCTCAGAGTTCTATAACAACTATTTTTGATGTTGCGTCCTTCCCCACTCTTCCACAATAGGTTCCAGATATGAATTCACCCCTAGGGCCCCCTGAAGTTGATCAAGAAGAGAAAGATCCTCTAATCATGTTATTTTCTGATGCTATTCTTTAGTATTTTGATCTTAGGCATTTTCTATAGGAAATACAATATAAGCTATCATGGTTATTTTTTTGTATAGAAGAATATACCTAGACTTACAGATAGTATAGTTAAATTACCACCTGATTTTGATAGTATTGTACTTGTTGATTTTTTCCTTTGTAAACTTCTTCTTTGTGAGGTTTCTTGTAGACATTTTGAATAAAAAAATTATTAAAAAAAACAAAACAAGGATGATTAGGATGATAGGATCGTTGTGGTTTTGTTGGCATGCCACGTGACATGAAGAAATATGACTAATCATATACTGTTAAATTTGGTATACAACAAGGAAGAATTTATTCCATTGGAATATCTCGTTCCTAGATTGCATGTTGATATTTCTACACAAATGTCAAATGAATTTCTAAAGGAAATATTTTTAGACTCTAGTTTACTTAGAAGAAAATAGGTTTCTGGTATATTATCACTTCTTAGTTAGTTAATTCTTCTACTTTCTGTTAGTAGTGATAATTCAACACCTGCATTATCTTTTGTAAGGTGGTGGCCTATATGTATCTCATTATTTGTTGATACAATGAAGTTATAAAGATTTTATGTTTATGTCTTTGTCTTGGTGTGTTACATGGATGCTGTACACATCTGTTGATTTCCTATATGTGAAAGGATTTCCTTTTTCTTAATTGAACAAGGAAAAAAGTTAGAATACTTAAGGGAATACACGTCTCCAAACTTTTCCACTACTTTTCTCCACACTTAAAATAAATAATCATACATGTATCTAGTGATACCTCCTTCCAATGGAATATTGGAAATGTTGGCATACTAGACTACACCTAACCTTTGTTGGACAACCTTCGTGGACCCTCTCAAATAGAGACAACACCATGCATGAAATCGTGACATAGGTTCAAGTTTCATTTCATAGAATTTATGTCAATTATGTTGCAAAATGAATTTTGTAGGTTATGTAGGTTACATTCTAATAGATACATGATCTTAATGTATTTGCAAACACTTTAAGAAATACAAAATTTTAAGAGATACACGTTATCCATCCAATTGCAAACTTTAAATCACCAACTAATTTCTCTCTTAGTGTCATTGATTTTATTTTCATTGGTCTATTATCAATAACTTATGTTAGTCCTTATTGACCCTTTGATTTTTATGAAGGAAGATGACTCAAGATCAAGCATACTCTTTGAGATGTGTCATTTTATGATTGTTTCAAAGACATACATTATATCGCACTAAAATATGATAACAAACAACAAACATCGACATGATGCTATTAAGGACTACAACAAGTTAATGTAGAATGTATATGCAATATCTGAATTCTAGATAAAATACACAAATTGAGAATTCTTTGAAATTTTTTTAGTGAAGGGGAATGCTCTGAATAGAGTTGTTCACATTAATCCTTGTATATAGATTATTCATTTCATCAACATCTAAAGGTTTGTTTCTCAAAAACAAAAAAACATTTCATCTTTGCATCACAATTTTTCCTTGTTTACTAAATGATATTGTAACTTAATTGGTAAAGTAAGGCTATAACTCATGAATCATTACATTTAGTAAAAAAATAATCATTTTATGGAATAAAATGATTATTAATTAAATTTTGTATTATTTTGGTTAATTACGTGCCATGGGAGCCAATTGATGTAGAAAATAGTTATGTTTTGATCTAAACTCATAAAGTGTGATTTTTATGCAAAAACTTTATTCAATGAAGGTTGACGGGTGTCTTATCCATATATATGTCTTTGTCTTAAAAATTCCTAGAGAATTTTATACATTGAGTGAATTGAAATACATGGGTTTTTTTGTTGTACAATCTTGTCACTTGTAAGATTTGTTATGCTTCATAATGTGATCATTAAGGAGGGCGATGTTAGGAATATCATCTATTACAACTAAAAGCTAAGTGAAATAACAATAAAAATATACATAAGGATTTTCACTATACTTTTTTCCATCAAATGTCAAATTTTAACATCTAGCAATTGTAATTAGTGTTTAAACTAATACTTGAAAATTGATAACAACAATTTATTTTTTAATGATATCGCAAGATAACGAAAAACAACACTTATTGAATAGAGACTGAACCCAAAAATGGCATTAAGGACTTGATAGTGACATTTTTTTCCTTAGCGGTCTTAGAATACATAAAACAATAGTGTCTATAAAAAAAAATTGAAAGTCAAAACAATATCTATAAATCAATAAGGACAACTTCTTTCTTGAGTAGCATCACCCTGAATTATTAATGATTATTGATCTCCCCAATCTGTGGAGTTGTATCTGATGTGAAATGGGCACTTGGATCCACAAAACTTGAGCCTCCAACACCCAAAGGAAGAGAAATCACATGATTCCATGGGGGTATTGATTTTTCTTGGTATATATTCTATTACCTAAAGTACACAAGAAATGAAGTATCCCGAGAAATGAAAAAACAATACACTAATTTTGTTGAATATGATATTTGTGTAAAATAAAAATGACATGTAAAATACAAAAAAGTGGCAATTATAATCAGTGGCACTAATACATAGCTTTAGTTTCTCCTATAGAAATACCTACTCATTTTTATTCCTAAGCTGATGAAAAATGGTTGCATACTACTTTTGGAAATTCTATGAATTTCCCATCGCCTCTCCATTTTTCTTGTGACCATCAACGTCATCATTCATATTTCTCAATTCTACTAAGATTTATTCTTAATTTTTTCTATGATAGTATATTTGATAAGGTTTAACAATAAGTTCTAAACGGTGTTATATTTATTCAAGTTTAATGTGTCGTATAGATCTTAGTTATACATTGACTTCCCATAAGGGTTACTTGCTTTGATATTTCCCTATAGAGTGCAGTGCAAGCCACTAAGAATTTTGTGTAGATATAGGTTGGGGGTGGAGTGTTATATCAACCTATGATGTACATAATTTTTTAGAATAGTTTTTTTAGGTATGAAATACATGGACATAAAATCATTGAATATCCTCATATGGTAAAGACTATCTTCATGACATTTCTAAATCCTAGTGCTTCACAGGGCATAAAATGTCTTGTATGATGTAAAAATTAATATATCGGCTCAGGTGGAAAGGATATATTATTATTATAATAAATATTCCTGGATTGAACGACATTATTGACCAAAGCTCAAGGGATTTTAAGGAAAACATTGTTTGTTTATCTCTTGTTCTAGCTATTGTTATTATGAGTAGTAGTTGCTTCATTGTTCTAGGATACTATGAGTTGGACCAAAATCTGGGTTGTTATATGAAAAACTTATAAATCCAAGCTACAACCCACTGAATGGTGTCACTTGTATACATTTATATCTAGAAAGGAATATTGTTGATTACAACATTAAAAAATAAAAAAGACAATTCCACTAAGTATAAAGTCCCTGTTAAAGAGAAAAAAGAGAGAAATGCACACTACAGATTTATGAGAAAAATAATATTTTTCTTGAAGCTTTGAGTTAATGTATTTCAAATCAACATAAATAAAATGTGACCTATTTGATTATTAATACTATTTTTTCTTAGAAGTAGGAAACACATTTTTTCTATCCCAATTCACCATGCAAGAAATAATCACTAAATGAATAAGTATTATATATTATTATTGAACCTATAACCCTTGATGAGGTTAGTCGTTAGTTATGTTGGTAGGATTGTTCACATATTTTCAAGAATACATCAGTGAATATGGAGAAGAATGTATCCCAAAAGACTTGTATTGAGTAACATAGGTATCAAACAAAGAGGTGTTTAGTCCACCTTAGAGGAAACTACCAGTTGCATGTTGATTGAGGTTAGAGTGTTTTCATGGTATTTTCAACGAATAATTACTTTACAGGTATGCATATCTCTACAATGTTGTATGAAAAAACCTCAAATTTTGTTTGAAAGTAGATTTTATTGGGATTATGTAATTACACAATTCAGAAGTGCATTTCAAATAGACTATCATCATATATCCTCCATTCTAGGAAATACCATTCTCACTAAATTTAGAAACCTAATTCCCTCTTATATGTTAATTTTTCATATGATATCTACAGTGTGATAATCATGTCCTCTCATGACGAAATTCGTTGGTATACAAGAATGTTTTTGCGTATGAAACATGCTTCAACCATATTTTTCTTCAAACTTCAACCAAATTTTTCTATTACATTTTTATCAAACCTTATTTTGTAAGTTCTTCATTCTCATCATTGTTTCTCTTTATGATTATGTTGTTATTTTTAAAAAATTGTCAAGAAGAAATCTCACAAGATTGGTACATGATGACAGTGTTGACATGTGAGAAGAAGTCTACTTCTGTATGTGTATATTCATATATAAGCTTCCAACTTAAAAGTGAAACAATGTAAATGAAACAAAAATGTAGGAAATTCACAAATAAAATTCCTTATTAAAGATAAAATATTTTCAAGATGGAGACCCTCAATAGTCGGGTGCCTTGTAAAAGAAAAAAAAACACAAGTTTTTGGCGAAAGATATGGAAGAAGGTGGTTTAGTCTTCAACTAGATGAAACATGCAATGCATTTTTTCAGTACTGCTAGAATTTATGTAATCGACTCAATCCCATCAACATAGTCCCAATATAATTGTAGAGAGAGATCACAACAAGGTTGCATTGTCAAAGAAAAGGGTCAATAGGAGTACACAGTGAACAATTATCAAGTTGTCTTTAGAATTGTTCGAAAAATACAAAGTATTATTACTTGTTTTTCGACGTTTTGGATCTATATCGCAATCCATATTCAGGACAAAAATCCAAGGAGAAACAATAAATACCAGAGAATGAAGGGAAACAAAGAATATAAGACATTAACTTTTAGGAGGAAAAGGAGAAGGAATTGATATAAAAACCTTAACATTAATTAATAGTAGTAATTTATAAACCCTAATATTTTTCTAACAAAATTGGGAAATATTATATTAATCAAAAAGAGTTTGCAGCCAGAGCACATGAAGGAGTACAAAATATTAAAAAATATTCTTGTAGGAAACACAAAAATTACTTGATCAACTCTAATCTAGTCCTATATATCCTCTTGAATTTATGATCTCCACTGTATATATTTACATTCCAAAATATAGTAGTGATTATTCTAAAAAAGGTGCCTAGTATACATATGTATTTGAAAAACACTAAATACCCGATTATAAATGATATGGAAGGTCCTTATATTCTTCATCTGTGTCGTGAACAAGAATGTTCAGGTACAAAGTGGGCCTTTAAACTGAAGGGGAGGAGACACTAGTGGATGGATATGATTCAAATACCATAGGAAACGGTGTTGCCTACTATTGTATGTGATCTACTTGAGACTAGATGGCATCATCCTCATCATACTACTATATCATGGATTCCCGATGCTTAATGAGAATATCCAATATGAAACAGACCTGAGTGGACAGTCCCTGGAAGGAAATTTGGAGTTTTTGAATAGATTTCTAGATTTCTTCATTTTCTTCCATATGTTCCTAGGGCTTGAAACAACCTCGAGGAATTTTAATCAAAATTAATAGAGAGTTGCTACAAATATTGTTAGATGGGGGTCAAACCAAACCATAATTCCCCATACCAAATTTCCAAGTCTTCTTAATGATGATGCCTAAATTACACACTGGATATTTCTCTCTCCAATTGAATTAGGAAGAATCGTCGAACAACATACAAAGAGTTCCACATGTAATCACATGTGATCTCCCAGGGTGAGTTCTTTTTCCTAATATTCAAGGTGATAGTTCCAAATTCAATATAATCCAACTAAACCTTACTAATCGTGCACCCAAAAAATTAAGGATGAAACTGAGTCGTCCTGCAAATATTAAATTTGTTTTCCTAAGTGTGATGTAGGTTTCAATCCCCCAAACAACCATCGGACCCAATATTTCCTTGCCCCATTAAATTTTAGTGTATATGTCCTCTATAGGCTTAGTATATGAATATCATAGATATGGGGAAGGTGAGCACACTCTATGAAATCCATAAACTTCCATAATGGTGTACTGGTGACAAAGATGTCCTAGCAATCCTTTGATTCATGAATCCATCCCATCAACTAAACCCTGCACACACTAAATCATTTCCTGCACAACTGAATGTTGTATGATATGTACTTTATCCCACCACGACCATGTTAATAATGAACCTGGGTGATATATGTTTGAGGGTGGTTGGATATCTCATGTGTGAGGAGGGGATACAGTGATGACTTGATGTATTGTTTCCTTCCCAAGTGTGACACCTAGATGGAATGCATTGATTCTGAAATGAACTTCATTAAGGAGTTGGGTGGTGGGATAATCTCTAGTTGATCATAATGGTCCATTTTTATTTCAATGTGGCTAAGTTGACTTGACAATCTACCCATCTATTATTTTCTATCATGATGTGGAGGAATGAAACTTTAGGTATATCCCTTAGTACATGTCTATTTTTTTTTTGAAAATATTGCTCAAATGAGTATCATCTGGCAAGGTCCCTTTCATCAAGCTTCTTATAGTGTTCATGGAATATCCTAAGATGAAAAGATGTTGAATTTTATTCTTCTTGGCTAGTTGAAGACCTTGGAGGAGGGTTTATTATTCTACTTGATTATTGGTGAAAATGCCTAAAATCCATGCAAAAATTATCTCAATATGTCTTATGGGGTCAAGAATGACCCCACCTGCACTTGTCACCCTGGGATTACCCTTTGAAGCTCCATTAAAATAGAGTATGTGAGTCTGTTGATCCGGATTATTTTCAGCACGAAATGAGAGCGGAGATATAATAAAGAAATGCACAGAGATATCGCATATATCCAATAATATAATAGAAATATATCAGAGATGCAACCATAAACACAGAGATACAATAATACACGATTTCTATTAATGAAAGAAATGTACAGAGACTGTAAAAATACAGAGTGAAAGACTCGCTATAATGGTGGCATCTTATCTCTGAGAAGAGATGTGACGGCTACTCGCATTCGCAAGAAGATGATTACAATGAGGCTCTAAAGGAATTTTTATAATAAATAAGAATGTCAAAAACCCTAGACATCCAAAAACCTAACCCTAGGAGATGAAGAGTCAAAAGTCATGTGGGCCCCGTTTGGGTAAGTTAGTACATCAACTTCCCGGGGTCGTAACTTTTGCATATGATCTTTGTTTTAGGCGTATGATAGCTCGTTGGAAAGGTATCATCGAGGAGATTCATTTTGGGGGATCAATAATGCCTTTGTCTATAATTTAGAACCTTTATCTCTAAAAACCTTCATTTATTCCCTCAAAATGGCCCCAGAAGTTAAAACCTGCTAAAAATATTAAATTGCCAAAATTGCCAGAAAACTATTTTGAGCCAGTTGGAAAAGGTGGGTGGCCACCGATATCCACCTAGATCATATGTTGAGATGCTAAACACCGTTGGAACTATCAAGGAGTAATGTGAAGTTTCCAGTTTGATCTTAGCCAAATATGAGATTGGATCTTAAAATTTAGATGAAATTTATCAAACCACTCTTATTTTGGTTGATCCAAGATATAAGGAGAGTGAATCTTAAGTCATATGGATTTAAAATACTTTGATACTTGGGATTTTACCTGAGCTACCACTCTATTGGCTCTCACATCCTTGTCCCTAAACACAATTTGATCTCTTGCCAGCCAAATCTGCGAACATATATATTTTGGGAAATAAAACTAGAGGTGTTTGAGGAGGGAATTGTTCTTGAAATAAACTTGATAATACATGTGTCAGTTGCATAGTAGGATATGGATCAAATCCATCCAATGAACCCTACTTGTGATTTCCTAAAGTAGAGCCTACCAAATTTCTTTACCAATCCTGCATTCCAAAAACTGATTATTGATGGATTCACTATTTGCCTTGCATAGTGCACATATGGATGGACCTTGAATACCCCTTTTGCTTAAATTTTAACGGGTGAGAATTTTTCCATGTGCTAATGTCCAAGAGAATATATTTACTTTTGGAAGTCCATCCAAGTGCCAAACATTGCTCCATAGAGGAGATTTAACTAAGAGGACATATTGATGGAGGAGGAACTCATAACCCCTACTAACTGAATAAACTTGATCCCCCCACCCCCTTTCATATTGATCCTATAAATTACTTGGAGACAGATATTGTAGAGTGGATATCAAATTCTAAACTTGATCTTGAATGTCTAAAGGGATATCCGCTCAAGTTCCAAGCCAACCATGATCCTAAAGAGCTCCAATTGGAGATGTCATATAGGGTGAATTTATTTTGATGAGATAGCCAATATATGATTAATATTAGATAATCGTCTTGAGAAAAGGGGGTTGATGAGATTTTTAATTACCTTTCTAATTTCTCATAAAGACAACTAAAAATCATGTGCATTTAATTATCAATCCAGAGTTCATATGAAACTTGCGAGTTATTGTGCATTGTATATGAAAGCTACACTCTACTTTCCCATTGGTTTGATATGTAGTAATAATATCAATGATTACATTTGTGGTGAGAGTATAAAAAATTATCAAGCTCTAGAAAGGTTCTACAAACTGTGGAAAGTAAATCACACTTGCATGAATTGAAATATCATACTTGCAAGAAAGTAAACACACGAGAAGTAAAGTAAATAACTCTTGTTGCAAAGTAACAATAAATATGCTAACTACTATGCTGGAAAAGAAATTCACACCAGTTGTAGGTATCAGGAATGTGACTCAACTATTTCCTGAAGAAAACCCAACTACGTGCAGTAAAACTAATTGAAAAATTGAAACTCTAAATTACTCTTGCATAAATTAAAATTCACATCACTCTTACTAAAAATAAATCACACATGTTGAAAGGAAATTGATTAACTACTTTCTGGAAGATAAATTTTCTAATTCCCCAAAATATGAGCCTAATCCTTGCCAAGATGGGTAGTGTCACTACTCTGAAAAACAATTTCAATCATTGCATTAAGCACATAATGAAATAGAATCCTATGTGGATAATCAATTGCCTGGTTGAATAAATACAATCCCTCCTGAATAATTAACAACATAAATGAATTGAATCACATAACAAATAATTAACAACTTGGATAATTAAATTACACAACAGGAAATTAAACAAATCTACCTAAGCTACACAACACTATGTTCTATTGGAGTGGGTCTTGCCTCCATAGAACAAAGTGATGATATTATTCTATATCAACACTTACAACATGAATTAATTAAATTAAATTAACTGATCAAAACTAATCAATCTATTACAAATATACAAATAAAATAGATTAAATTAATTAGTTAAAAATAAAATTAAAAAACTATAATTAAAAAATGAAATAAAAACTTAATGAGTTATTCCACTGTCATTTGGACATTTCTCTAAGAGTTCTCCTCAAATAAGGGAGAGAGTGCTCTCTTTTATACATAAATTTAATGGAAACTAGAAATAAAGAGTATCTAAATAAAAACACTTACCGATTTAATAAATCCATGGTGGTTACAACATTTTCCTAAATAATGAATAGTTTTAAGCTAATAATTAACAATTAATGAATAATTCCAAGATATTTTGCTGAAAAATAGCAAATAATATATAACTTCCAATATCTTTTGCTAACAAATGGAAAATAATAAATAACTCCAAGATATTTTGGCCAAGAATTCCAAAAATCATGGTTAACCATTAAAACTATTATTTTTTCTTGGAATTACAAAATTATCTCCATTTCTTTGATCTTCTTGGACGAATATTATTGTTTCATAAACCCATAAATGAAAAATATGTGAGAGAATGACTCACATTTCCTTGGACAAGTTACAACAATGGGAGTTGTAGCACATAATAGTTCCTTGGTGAGTTGCAACAACTATAATTTAGGTGAGTTGTAGCACATAATAGTTCTTGGTGAGTTGTAACAATTGTACTTCAAGAGAGTTGCAACACAGGTGGAGTTGCAACAACAAGAGTTATATCAAATGTACTTCAAGCAGGTTGCAACACAGGTGGAGTTCCAACAATGAGAGTTTCAACAACAACTCAAAATGAGTATTGAAACAACTTAAAATGAATGTTGGAACAATTGAAAAATGAGTGGTGCAACAATTGAAACCAAAACATCCCCCATGGAAACATCACAATTTGCACAACAACTTGTTTGGCATATCATCTTTGCAAATTAACTCAAAGATAAATGTAAATATGATATTTTTCTAATGTTTAATCATAAATTGATGTAAAGTACTAAATAAATGTAATGGAAACACATTAAGTCTAAATAACTCATAATAATGGATTGATACACGTCTAGGTAAGTGGAAAGGGGTTAAAGGTAGGAAAAATATAGTATAAAAATATGCCATATTTTAAGCTCGCCAGGGGGTCTGTTCAAGATGTTTTCATTCCAACTGTTGATAATATTACCATTACCAAGAATACAAGTGATATTTATTTTTAGGAGAGGAAGAGAGGCCTATAACAACTTCTAAAATAGGAGAGACTTTGGAGTGAGAGGGAATTTTCAAGTGCCCTCGGTCGATCCTTTTGAAAGTATTTAAAAAAAATGGACTTCTTCCAACACTCAAAGTCTCCCAAGATTATTCACCACAACATCTTAGATATGAGAGATAGGTTAGGTAAAATTGGGTCCTTCACCCAAGGCCACCATGGGCTTTGGGAGCCTACACTACTTGTCAATTGACCATGTGGAAGCGTTTATGGTTATATTTCCCCCCTTCCCAAAGACATTTTCTTAGCTCTTGAGATACTTCTATATTGATTCTCATCAGGGCCAACATTGATGCATATTGAAATATGGAGAGAGTCGAGAGAAAACTTTCAACAGAATTATCCTGCTATCCGGATTCAACCATTGAGCCCCCATAGAGTAAAATTTTCCCAGAACTTTGAGATAATTATGTACCAATCAAAAGTTGAGAGAGAATTAAGGTAGATATAGATCCCAAGATATTTGAAATATCTCCAATTTGTCACCGGAGGGAATTGGAGAGTCCTTGTAACGACAATAAGAGAGAAAGCACTGGTGTTCCAAGCATAGAGTGATAATTTAGTGTTATTGATTGCCCCTCTTGAAACAGAAGAAATTGGTCCAGAATGAGTTTGAACTGACCTTCCATGATGGAAGAAGCTCCCCCAAGGAGGATAACTTCATCAACAAACTAGGAGTGGTTTAGTCTATTAACTCCTGAAGTGATTTTGAGACCCGGGATGCTTTTGCTCCTTCATCCATATTCCAACCTTCTCCCCAACAACTCTTCCATAAGAATATACAAGAATGAGAAAAATAGGAATCCTTAGTTTAGGCCCATGGTGGTCTTGAAAAATGTTGTGGGGAGCCCATTTAATCATGGTGCAATTCATGGGTTACTAATACAGCCTTCAATCCAACAAAAGAAGTAGGGTCAAAACCAATTTTTTACAGAACAACGAGAAGGAACTTGTGTCTAACACAATTGAATATGATTTCCATATCAATCTTTATAAATATGCATTGATCCCTTAGATCCTTACTAGAATTTATTGTCTCTTAAACCAACACAATATTATCCTAGATTTGTCTTTTTGCAACAAACCCACCTTGATTGGGAGATATTAGTCTGTTTAATATTTTATGCAATCTGCTTGCTATAATTTAAGACATGATCTTATATGAAACATTGCAAATATATGTAGGCCTAAACCTTGAAAATGAAAATGATTTTTTTCCCTTAGGGATTAGTGCTAAGCAATCTAAGTTTGTTTCTCCGCCCTTTCTAGCCAATTTTTGAACAATCTAAATCATTCTGACTAGGTCAAACTTTATGATGTGCTAGCACTTTTTGTAGAAGTGGGAAATCAATACATTAAGACTGAGGGCATTATATGATTCAAATTACATGAGTGCTTCTAATATCTCCTCCTCCATAACATGCTTGATAAGCTTTTCATTATCCATGTCCTGAATTAAGTGAGAAATATAAGATAATGACTTATCTCTTAGGATACTATCAAACGTTCACGACTCAGTATACAAAGATTCACAATGAGATAAAGATGCCTTAATGTCCTTGTTGTTGGGAAAAACACCCTATGCACTAGCAAACTAGGGTTAGACTTGCATGCAGATTTTGACCGAAAAGAAACTACTTTTTACCTACAACCCAAGATTTAAACCCCTTTTTCACAGTAAATGCATGGAAAAGGACCACCAACCTTATTACTGGCATTCGATGTAGATCCTCTGTTATGCTTTGATCACTTTCTCGCGCTTCTACTTCCACAGATGACCTGCACTTAAGACAAACAACAACTATGCATGCATGCTACTTCTATACTCAAGGGTTAGAAATCAAGCATAAATTAATCAAACCATAGAAAATTCATGCATTGGGACGGGAAAAGTATTCTTTTATTACTGAAAGTGAATCAACTTACAACAAAGCTGATACCGGCCACCGCTCCTTGAACCTGATCCTGGGCTCCTTTTCTTCTGTCCTTCAACTGCTTTGCGTTAAATCTCCTTTGGCATGAGGAAAGGCTAAAGGGTTGGGACAATGGATTACGTAAATGGGCAGAGTTTCTTCGCTATATTTTTTCCTCCTCAAAATGGTACCCTTACCCCTTCTTTTATAGGCTAGAAGGAGCTAGGGTTTTGGACGAACCCTCGGCCATGCAAGGCTGGGAGTTTCAGTTAACTGACCCATATATTTTTTTTCCGTTGACAACTTTCCTTTTTTTGTGCTTTGTTAGGTACACGCGGGTTGTAGTGAGTCAGCCAGCGTGCACACGTGTGCAGTAATGGGTTAGGGCATGTGGGCCTTGACACAAGAGGATTTCCAAAGATTTGTTCAATAGAGTTTTGGCAATGAAGGGATATGAGTTGGCCTGATGCCAGGTAAGCATGTGTGGTGAAATTTAGGGTTATAACAGATGCCCCCTAATGTGTGAGGGAAGAAGAGCATCTGATGGCCGAAATACATTACCAATCCTTACTGATGTGCCGAACGATTGAGCCCCAGGATCATGAACCAGGAGGTGTCGTCTGCAAAATAACAAATGTCTCATCGAGGCGGGCATACCCATGCTCAGGATAAAATAGAACCATGGTTACCAATCAAATACACTGTATATCCATGTCAAATAACTATAAAGAGTAGCCACGAATAATACACAGCGGAGCTACATCTCGAAATCAGAAATATATACATATAGAGTATCCATCTTCCAGAAGTTGATTCGGCCTGATGGTTGTACTTCAGAGCTCGAGCAAAAACTTCAAAATCTTCTAACATTCGGTTAGGAGTGTAATATGAGTGTACGACTTCACTACCCAAAGGTCTTCGATGGCTCGTCGGTTATGGACTTGATAATATTGATGATTGGACTGAAGGCTTCAATGATTTTGAACAAGGACTTGATTGGACGTTTAGGATGGTCGGGTATGCGAACAAGAGACATATTGTAGAGGGGCCGACTCAGGCTTAGTGACAAACTTCCCTTGGATAATAGCACGACAAGTGATAAGACTCAGGCAACATATATGTTAATCATAAGTCTACGAAGCAGGAGGCAACGCAAACTCTCCATATGTTTGGAAGAATAACCAAATGGTGGAGGACACAACTCTATATAGCGAGAAAAGATTCCTAAGGTCGTACTACATCCCATAGTCTGATGATCAAACGAACAGATGTGCTTTATCCAAGGGAAACTCATTATGCTGCCAATAAAGAAAATACTTTTCCCATCCTCTTTTTGGGGTATATTTGATTTTTTTGTTCTTTTTAATAATTTTTGAAAAAGAATAAATGAATATTACGTTACAATGGAGAAACGAGTACTGCAAAAATACGAGATCAAGGCACAAGGACAAGACTGATGTTCTGGTAAAATGATACTCGGGGAAAATCCTTTGGCGGCCAAAGGTGTTAAGATGCAGAAGAAAACTGTCACAAGGTTGGTGGATAAGGTATGCAAATGCAGTTGATAGAACACACAATGGTAACATCCTTTGATGTAAGTTTAATGAGCCCAGAGAAGGTAAACTCGGTGGTTTTTCATATTTAGAGAGTTTGAAAGAGCATAAAAGGAGACTACGTTGGGGTACCTTTTTCGACAATAGTCTAGTTGGTTTGAAAAAGGGATAAAATAGAACCGATTAGACGTCAATTCAAAACCATTTTAATGAGTGTGACAAGGACAAGATCACTCGGCTATTTTTTCACTTTTAAGGAGTCTGAAAAAAGATTAACTATGGACTCCGTCAGGAATATTCTTCTGGACCAATTTAATGAGTGTGAAAGAATAAGGTCACTCGACGATCTTTTCAATTTTAGGGAGTCTGAAAAGATCTTAACTATGGACTCCGTGGGGGTTTCTTTTTCGTAAATTTAGTCCCTCAGGCCCAAAAAAGGAATAAAATTATATCTGAGAGTACTCTTCTAAAGAATGGGAATTTGATAGGGTATACCTTTGTTCATACAGTTGACCGTCCAGACCGAAAAAGGGGTAAACTACCGCTAGACAGACATGACTTCAAATTTCAGTTTAACGAGCGTGAAAGGCCACAAGATCTCTTGGCAATCTTTTCATTTTTAGAGGGTCTGAAAAGGGCTTAAAAGGAGACCCGTTATTTTTTGGGAGTCCTGAGGGTGAGACAAAGAGTGAAAAAGACTCATGCAAATGAGGCTCAAACTCATATACAGGAAATACTATCCGGACTCCCGAGCCTACAGTGTTTTTAGGAACGGCATGGACACCATAATGCAACTAGGACCTACATAGGGCATCCATGTTCTGGTAAGCTCTACCACCAAGTCACGACACTTATAGAGAAGATATGATGGTTCCATGTCACAACCTAATGGGATCGATCCTATAGCATAAGAAAAAGACAACGAGATGAAAAAGTTGGGGTGGTAACCTAACCTATATGCTCAAGTTGATTTTTGAACATTTTTTTTTTTTATGGACTGTCAATATTTTCTCAAAACTCAAAAAAAAAAGTCCCAATACTTGATCAAATCCCTCCCATATAACTCCTGGATCACTCTAAATGGTTTTTGGTATAAAGAAACTGATAAGGGGGGCCAAAAATGTGACAAAAAGAGGCCAAAAAGTCTATAAATAGAAGCTGGAAGATCATTATCACCATTGTTGATTTGGAAATTGACTCTGGAGCCAAAAGACCCCCTTTGCCAAAAATAGTGATTCCAGGAGCTACAGTGGATCAAACGAACTTCTGCTTGGACCAAGTAAGTACAAACTCCCTTATATAGCTATTCAATACTTCAATTTCATTTTTTAGTTTAGTTTTTGGGTGGGCGTCGACCTTAAAAAGGTTGGCCCTAGGTACACGTGGGTTGTCTCTGGACAGTCCATGTGTACACGCGACTGTCACCTCTATAGCCTGCGTGTACCCCCCTTTTATGATGAAAAAGCAAACTAATTGTTAGAATATAAAGGATTATGTGCTCGTTTTACCACGACGATACCCTCGTCTCCCAACCACGGGCCGAAGCCTCCCTCCGAGCACCTTGACCTTGACCGAGAAGAGATTTCTGGCTGCAATCTATAGCCAAGAGAGGCTAAATGCACCAAGCAAAAGAATAGAAACAAAACTAAATAGATGATCCCACCCAGAACTAGCGCACCACTTTACCCAGAGACTTGCGCACAAAACTACCAATTGTAGTGCACACAACTGGCTCTGCAATTCTGAGAGTGTGTAATAATGAAACTGATGCTCTGTATTTATAGTGGACTAGCCAGTCTAACTGGGGCCGACCTGACCAGTCTAACTGGGCCGATTTCTCTTTCTGGGCATCAAAAAATTCAATATAAATATATTTGTTCAGTCGACAACATGTCTAGGGTTTTCTTCAATTCTTTGCTTCCCTCCGAAGGATTCTAATCTCATCATAGGTCATCATAGAGGTTCATACCTCTTGAAGCTACCATAATATTAACACTCCCTCCTAGCTAGGGAGGTATGGTCTTGAGCACAACAAACCATTCAACTGGTAGCACCACGAGCACTTGTCATTATTATCTGACTGGATAATCTCCTATGACAACTGATACAATATCAATTTATAGAACACACCTGTGTCTATTCCAGTAGTACACAACTACTCAGACTTTGTGAAACACATTCACAAACTGTCCTTCATAACAAATAGCAGCCTGCATATAAACAATGTTATGATAAAATTGTATCATCTGGGCCAATCTTTCACTCACGTTTGTGAGATCTGAAAGAATGTCTACCACCACAGTAGTCTTCATCTGCATAAAAACAATGTTATGATAAAAATTGAAACATCTGGGCCAATCTTTCACTCACGTCTGTGAGATCTGAAAGAGTGTCTGCCCTCAGTATATAATATCAACAACAATCATCTGGGCCAATCTTTCACTCACATCTGTGAGATCTGAAAGAATGTCTGCCCTCAA
>ML794049.1:90123-104084 GCA_009831015.1 Picea engelmannii
CTTTCTATTGTTCCTTTTTAGTTGCTTCTTCAAATGTAGTAGGTTCTTCATCTAGGAGCTTTGTCATGTATGCTGCATAACTAGAGAATCTTTTCGGTCTTTTAGTCTTCCTGGATGTTCCTTCTGGAACCTTGATTCTTTCTTCATCTTGTAAGGTGGATTCAATCCAAGCTGGTCTTTTCTTGTTCTTTGGCATTTTATCTAGATTAGCGTTCTCACATATCTCCATAGGATGATCAGGTTGATCCTTTTCATTATTTTCACCTTCTGTGTTTTCTTCATTTAGTTCTTCAATTTATTCTTCTTCTATAGTTTCTTCAATAGATTTTCTGAAGGCCATTCTTTCATTGAATGTTACATCTATGCTTACTTCTATCTTGTGCTGGTCTGGAATATATATTCTATAGGCTTTGTATGAATCACTATATCCTACAAATATCCCCTTCTTTCCTGAGGGTTCTAGTTTATTTCTTTTATCTTTGGGAATATGAGAATAAACTTGACATCCAAATATTCTTAAGTTTTCTACGTTAGGTTTCTTACCCGAGAATACTTCTTTTGGTGTCATGTCCTTCAATATGCAATGAGTGCTTCTGTTCTGCACGTATATGGCCATCATTATTGCTTCTCCCCATAGAAACATGGATAGATCTTGATCGTTCAATAGGGATTTTACTGTTTCTTCGATAGCTCTGTTCTTTCTTTTTGCTACACCGTTTTGTTGAGGATTATGAGGAACATTTATCTCCCTCCTAATCCCTATTGATTTGTAGAATGCAACGAACTCCTTCGAGGTGTATTCTCCTCCATTATCTGTTCTTAATGTCTTGATCTTCTTGTTCATAAGGTTCTCTATTTCTGCCTTGAATTCTTGGAACTTGCTGAATACTTCATCTTTTGACTTCAGTAGGTACAGCCACGTCTTCCTTGAATAGTCATCTATGAATGTTAAGTAGTAGAGTGTTCCTCCTAAAGATTTGACTGGCATTGGACCGCAAACATCTGAGTGTATTAGATCCAGGGTTTCCTTAGATCTTTTGTTGCTGCTTGGGAATGGTTTCTTAATGTTCTTCCCAAGGGCACATCCCTTGCAAATTCCCTCGTGTGTAGACTTCAATTCTAATATCCCTTCGACCATCTTCCTAAGGAAAGGTAATGCTTGATAATTGATATGAGCATACCTTTTATGCCAAATCTCATTAGGGTTGACTTCATCATGTACTAGGGCTTCTTCATTTCGTTCTAGTAGTCTGTATAGATTCCCTTCATGTCTTCCAATAATCCTAGCATCTTCTATGTTGGAATCTTTATGCCATGATAACACCTTTTCATCTATGAAGGCTATTCGGTTTCCTTTGTCTTCTAAACATGATATTGATGCAAGATTCTTTTCTAAACCAGGTACATATAGAAAATTGCTTAAGTGAACATGATTACCTGATTCCAATTTGATTGAGGCTTGTCCAAATCCTTCGATGGGGTAGGTGCTTTTGTCTCCAAGCTCCACTTTGTATGATGTATTTCTCTCATTTGGAACTGAGAGTCTAGCTTGATCTCCCATCATGTGCCTGGAAGCTCCACTGTCGATTATCCACATATCATCTTCAATTGTCTTGGTAAGTGCTGAGTAATGTAAGAGACTGATTGTTTCACACATGTCTTCGGTTGAATGATAACTGGTCATGCCTTGATCCAAAACTTCAACTGCGTCTTTTCTCTCTTCTGAAAAAGTCAATAGGTGCATTGAGTTAGGGCGCATCTGGATCTCTTCTCCTTGAGCGAGATGCTCCATCACAAGGTGCCAGATCTGAGAATTAGGGTTTCTGCAACTGCTACTTCTAGTAACCCTAACTGCAGTTCTTTGGAAGCTGCTCCTGCTAGTAACCCTAGCGGCAGTTCCTCAATGAGCTCAATACCTAGCGGTTATGTTTCCTTCCAGTGTTTTAGGCTGACTGAAGGGTGTGTGGGCCCATAACTTGTTAGAATATAAAGGATTGTGTGCTCGTTTTACCACGACGATACCCTCGTCTCCCAACCACAGGCCAAAGCCTCCCTCCGAGCACCTTGACCTTGAATGAGAAGAGAATTCTGGCTAAAATATATAGCCAAGAAAGGCTAAATGCACCAAGAAAAAGAATAGAAAAAAAACTGAACAGATGATCCCACCCAGAACTAGCGCACCACTTTCCCTAGAGACCTATGCACAAAACTGCCAACTGCGGTGCGAACAACTGGCTCTGCAATTTTGAGAGTGTGTAATAATGAAACTGGTGCCCTATATTTATAGTGGACTGGCCAGTCTAACTGGGGCCGACCTAACCAGTCTAACTGGGCCAACTTCTCTTTCTGGGCATCAAAAAATTCAATATAAATATATTTGTTTAGCCGACAACCTGTCTAGGGTTTTCTTCAATTCTTTGCTTCCTTCCGGAGGATTCTAATCTCGTCATAGGTCATCATAGAGGTTCATACCTCCCAAAGCTACCATAATATTAACACTAATAGGAAGTACTAACCCTCCTTTACCTTGTTGTGTTGGCAGGATGTATGTCCAGTGGAGGGAAAGGGAGCATGAGGCAATCAGTGAGTTGGTTGTTGTAGATCCAAATGTCGTGGCCATGTTAATGCAATGTGGTTTACTCAAATTCTTTCTATGTCGATTTATGCGCGTGCAACGAAGGCTAATGAATGCCTTGATTGACTATTGGCACCCTGATGCAGAGGCATTTATGCTAGAGGGGAAATCACTGGTACCCACCACCGAGGATATTAACTTTCTGACTGGCCTCTCAAGGAGAGGTGAACTAGTCAACTTCCAGAATTTTCCTGCAGGGCCGAGCAAGATCTCGGAATTGATAACTAAGCATTGTGAGGCTGGGACTGACCATGTGGGCTCCAAGGTACCCATTAGAAAGATTACTAACTTAGTGCTACAGACTATCTTTTTACTGATTGGGTGGATTACTAGCTCAACAGTCGTGCATCAGGCTTCGTGAGCACAGATGAACTGTGCCATCCAGTGCATGAATGCACAAATTCTTGACTGGAGTACCACACTGCTCAAGTGCATGAAGAGGCAATTTACAGATTTTCGACAGCGGACACAGAGGAACTTCGGGTTTGGGACCATCTTGTGTTCGTTCTTTTTTGAGAGAGTTTTGAGTTTCAGTCCTCGGGTTGTAGTATGAGGACATCAGGCCTCTTTCCCTGCAGTGTGTAGATGGGCAATATTACTGCCGCGATAGGGTGGTGGAAGGACTATTGAGTCCTTCGATGATGATTTCTTTGCTTGTCTGTCAAGACAGATCCCTGTTATCGAGGACTACTCGTATGCACGGATAGATTTCTCTAGAGATCCTGAGATACTCGTGCCTCCTGGTGAGGAGCGAGGGGAGATGGGTAAGTCTCCACCTTTGTAGTTTTTTTGTTTGCATATGTAATTTTTATGTATTTTTGTTATATATATCATTTTTTTTGTATGCCAGAGTATTTGATGGGTAAACGTTTATTGCATGTAGATGTGGGACCTGTGCGACCTGCCGACTATGCACAGAACATGAGTCGTCCACGGCTAGAAGTCGTGGCTGCCGCCGCTGGGGGAGCAACAGTAGCAAGGAACCTCCCAGCCAAAGAGTCCGAGAGGGTCCATAGACGAGTTGAGGAGAACTTCACTGCGCTCACTCGCACAGTCCTGATGGCAGAGATAGAGGACCTGCCACCATCCATGCAGCCTCATGTTGTGGGGGCACCTCGAACATGGGTCCAACTGTTTAGGCATTTAGCCCGTGCTGTGGATGATTATAACAGGGCCCATAGGCCCTGAACAGACTTAGACTTTTTATGTGCCACGAGCACCTACTTGTATATATTTTTTGAGGGCATAAGCTCGGTGACTCGTTATTGTTCCCATTTTCTAGGAACTTTCGTCCATCTATGTACTCTGGTTATTTTATGATGTTTATATATGGTTTTTATCTTTTTGTGTCTTATGGATTCTGTGTGAAAAAATGTATTTACATGTTTATGTCCATGTTCTTTATATGTGGGCAAGATGCCAATTTAAAATTTGATTAGCTAGAGTATATGTAATTTAAGAGTTTATGTAATCAAAGTTTCATTCTAAGAGATGTACCCTAGGGAATCGTCGGTGTAAAGTTGGATCATGAACCCGGTATACTCTGTTTAGCTGTGACACAACCAGTTGAGCATCGAGATAGACCCGAAGATGAGAGATACCCAATGAAAAGGCATCACAAAGCAACTCAATAACTGCACTATACTCAGTGACATTATTTGTGGTGTCACCTAAGCATATACCTCCGGAAGATAACAACTGACCCTGAGGTGTAAATATTACCCAAGCTGCGGAGCCAAGCCTCCACGTGTGTCGACTAGCACCGTCTGCATAACCAATGAACACTTCGGACTCACTTGAAATCTTCCATATTTACGAAAGATAACATCAATGACACGTCCATAAAACTTTTAAAAGAAATGTAAAAAGTAATAGTACAAAGACTATACATATGTTACAAAAAGTTACCCATAGTGACCTATCTATGAGTAATACTTATTGAGGTAGAGCCCATTTCTAGGCTCTGCCAAAGAATTCCCTTCAAAATGAATCAAATGATAAGAGCCCTTTTTTAATACCTCTTTGATAATGAAGGGTATAAACCACATGGGTTTAAACTTTCCTGCCCCTAGGGGGTCCTTGTCTTGGTCATAGACTAGGACAAGATCGCCTTCAGAGAAAATTCGAGGATGAACGGACCTATCATATTGACACTTGACCTTATGTTTGTGAGCCTCATTGGACAGGGCCACATCATGATGTTGTTCATCAAGTTGCTCAAGGTATACTAACCGTTCTTCAAGCGGAGAAGAGTCTGGCAATAACTGTACTACCAATTTTAGAGATGGGATTTGACATTCGATGGGCAAGACTGCCTCCAGCCCGTAAATGAGTTGAAAAGGTGAGAAACTAGTTGCAGTCTTAATAGATGTTTGATAAGCCCATAATGTCGAGTATAACATCAAATGCCAATTTGACTTGGCTGGGTTGATAGTTCGTTGTAGAATAGTCTTAAGAGTTTTGTTTAGAGCTTCCACCTACCCATTAGCTTAGGGGTAGTAAGGTGATGAATGTTCCTGCTGTAACCCAAGCTTTGATGTTAATTCGGTCATCATTTGGTTCTGAAAGTGACTGCCATGGTCAGTGACAATCTCTCTTGGGATGCTGAACCTTGCTATGATCTGGTTGAATAAGAAGAGAGTTGCAGTCTCTCCATCATCTTTAAACATTGGCATAGCTTCGACCCACTTAGTGAAGCAGTCGACAGCTATGATGATATAGCAATGCCCTCTTGCTGATGGAGGGTTGCATGTAGTGTAATCAATCCCCCACTTAGTGAAGGGACCAATTATGATCACAGGAAACATAGGAGCGGGATGTGCCCTCATCTTCCAAGAGAAGATTTGGCACGGATGGCATTTCTTGACCGATTCGATACAATCTTTGATAACTGCCATCCAGAAGTAACCTGCTCGTAGAATCTTTTGGGTTGTTTCCAACCTAGATAAATGACCGCCACAAGATCTAGTATGGCAATCATTGAGCACTATGATGGCCTCCTCATGAGTGAGACATCGAAGCAAGATGCAGTCTACACCTCTCTGATGCAACGTATCATCGAGTATGAGATAATTCTTAGCCTGATGGCATATCCACCGATGCTCATCATGAGAAGCAGAGGTGGGGCACTTCAAAGTCTGGAGATAGATAAGTATATCTCCATACCAGGGGTCTAAATATGCAATCAAAAACATATCCCCTCGGATAGGCGATTCCTCCGGCACAATGTCACCTGACTCAACCGGAAGTTCCAAAATAAGCTCTGCGAAGACCAATGACTTCTTGGACTTTGTTGAAACGAAGTCTAAGTCAAATTCTTGGAGGATGACTATCCATCTACTAATTTTTCCTTCTATAACTCATCGTGTCAACATGTACTGGAATGGATTCATGACAACAATGATGGTGGTCTTGCAAAACAAAACATAGTGACAGAACCGTTGAACAACATGAACTGTTGCCAACGCAAGTTTTTCGATATGAGAATAATTGAGTTCCGGTCCTATGAGGCCTCGGCTAAGGTAATAGATCACGTATTCTGAAAACAAATCGTCTTCCTGAACTAAAACCATGCCTATGGCTGACTCTGCGGCAGCCAGATATAATAAGAAATATTTTTTATAGTTAGGTGGCCGTAGAAGAGGTGCGGTTGTGAGGGTGTGCTTTAATGCGTCAAAAGAGCATTGAGTGGCTTCGTCCCAGAAAAAAGGAATGTCTTTATTTAGTAAACGCATAAATCCCTTAGTGATTTTGGCATAGTTGGCGATGAAGCATCGTAAGAAGTTCTCCTTGCCTTGTAGACTCTGAAGTTGTAAGATTGTGCATGGGGGGGGAAACTGGATTATTTCCTCCACCTTAAGAGGATCGACCATGATCCATGTTGTTGATACAATGAAACCTAACAAACATCCTGACGTTACGCAGAAGCTGCACTTGTTTGGATTCAAGCGAATCCTGAAGTAGCGACAACGTTCAAAGATTAGTCCAAGGTGTGTGGGATGATTCGTTCGCTTGCGAGAGAGTGATGCTAAATCATCTAAATAGGCCTCGACTATATTTTTGAGGTCATGAAAAGAAAAAGACATGGCCCGCTGGAATGTGGCTCCAACATTTTTAAGGCCAAAAGGCATCTTATGATATGCGAATGTACCCCATGGACAAATGAATGTCGTTTTGTGTTTGTCTTCAGGTTTGATTTGAATTTGATTATATCCTGAAAAACCATCCATGAACGAAAAGGCTTCACAACTGGAACATTCATCAATGATCTGGTCAATGAATGGTGTTGGAAAATTATCTTTGGGACATGCCTTGTTCAAATCACGAAAATCGGTACACACACGAATCGTGCCTTGTTTTTTATTGACTTACACAAGGTTTGACACCCATTGAGTCAAATGGATAGGATAAATAAAACCTGCCTTTAGCAATTTATCAACCTCAATCTTGATGGTTGCTTCTTTCTTAGGATTGACTGGACGAAGTTTCTGTCGAACATGCTTGGCATTAGAATACGTTGTGATTTCATGTTCAACTATTTTTGGATCGATACCTGGCATTTCCTCATAAGACCAAGCAAAAACGTCACAGAATTCTTTAAAAAGATCCGTGGAAATTTGAATCTCTCCAGGGGAGCAATCTGCTCCGACGAAGACATTCTCCACGATGCCAGGGTTTCAGGAGATGTTGATGGGTATAGTTTCAACAATAGTCGCCATATTGCCCTCGACATAAATTTCCTGTGTAGCTAAGAGATTAATAGGACATGGCTGATCTCCCGTCAGGGTAATGGTGAATTGTCCTGCCTCGATTCGGCTTAACTCTGGGAGGAAATATGATCTGTGATGAAGATCTTCCCAAGGTTTGTCTAGACTAGTCATTGCTTCAATTACTGCTTCGTCAGAAGTCAATACTAAGTCTAATGAATCGACGTTAGTGAGAGAACCCTGAGCCGAAATAGGATCTAGAATTGGATCTAACTTTTGTGCAGGAGTCGGATCAGGGTTAGTTGAAGCTTTCTGGACTAAAGAGTACGCTACCTCAGTGACAAACAAGGGTATGGACATGCCAGGGTGCCCTGTCTCATCCATCATGGCCGATGGGGAAGGAAGAATCCAAGGATCCTCAAAGGAAGTCGTGCGGAACGACGAAACTTGAAAAATCTCAACCTTATGGTGATTAGATATAAATTTGACATTGTCGTGAGGAGGTGGGTAATCATAGGTACCCATCAAGGATGGGCACAAACCAAATCCTATGTTAATGACACCTGGTTGAGGATTATCTATCATTGGGACCGTGGATTCCCCCAAAGCTGGGTCAGGTTTGGAGAAGGACAGTTGATCGATGGTCACTATCCGACCCTCGTGTGGAATCAACAAGACTCAAAAAATGGTAGCAACCACAGCTTGCATAGAATAAGTCCAACTCTGTGCTAACAAGAGGTTATAGTCGAGGGGAGCATCAACTACCTCTACATCGACACACATGATTTTCCCTCCTAACTGCACAGGGAAAGAAGGAACGATGCCATGTGGTCGGAAAGAATGACCATCGAAAGCAGTGAGGAGAGTAGGTGATGGAGACAAAGCGGGCTGGCCAATGGCCTTCCAACATGCTAACGACTTAACACATGTTGAGGTGCCCTCGTCGACCACCATGCGGAAGATATTCCATGTAAAATTTTTCATGGGATGAGCCACTACTATTTGAAACGTTACGTGGTAAGGTAGACGAGGTTTTAAGTCGGTTGTATCTAACATGATGGTACCCAGATTAGAAGTCTCAGTAGAGCCCAAAGCGCTTAACAAGGATTTCCTCTTAGCATGGCAGCTTTGGAGGACCTCTAAAGCAGACATCGCATAAGGGGTTTGTGATAAATACTCCACCACAAAGTAATTTTGGGCGGCCCTTGCATTTGGGTTGTGAGTATCTTTTTTAAATGCACCCTTTGGAATGCGTGTCATTGTTTCTCCCAACGTCTTCTCGATATGTAGAGGAAGATATGCGAGATCAACTTCTTTACCTTTCTCAGAAGCGCTTGGTTTACTATAGTCATGCACTCTAGTCGTTATGAAAGCATCACCCCTAACCATATATACGTTCGCGGATGGGGGATTGTTTGGAGGAGGGCAGGTTTCGTGGTTGCCCCCTTCTGCACTTGTAGAGGCTTCAGTTAAATTTTTCCCATGTTGAAAAGGATTAGTAAACACTGCCTACTGTTGCTATGTGACAAACTTTTGGGCCTCTACAAGTTGAGGACAAATATGGGTCGGGTGGTCTTCCACACACAAGTTGCATGGATACCTCACCTTCAATTTTTCTGTAGTGTCCCTGCCAACATTATTAGTGGGTTTTTTATCCCCCTTACCCTTCTTTCGTTGTTTTTTCTTCCCTTCAGGCTGCTGGGTGGCTTTTGGGTTAGTCGACTGTATGGAGTGTACGTCCGACGTTTGGGTAGGGGGAGCATCCAAAGAAGTAGTTTGGCTGTCCACTGTGTGTTATATGGATAATTGTTGCAATTGTTTTGTCAATTTCTTAGTGGGCTTGGTTTGTGCTGAACCAACAATACCATTGGCATATGGTCCATCTCTCTGTCTAGTTTTATCTAGTATCAAACGTGGCGCATCTGGAAAGATGTTGTATAATAAACCAGACTCAGAATAGATGAGCTCAAACTGTTGAGCCCTTATGATGGCATCTTCTTCGGAGAAAACTCCAGAAGTCGTGACGTCTTTGGATAACTATGGGACCAAAGACTTAAGGAACCACTCAAGCAGGAATGCTGGTGGGACTGGTACTTTGATTAGACTCTTCCAGCGTCTCCATTCTCGGATATGATCAGAGATATGGTCTGTTGTTGTCTGTTCAAAATTGGCGAGTAGCTCTGTGCCAGTGTCGTATCTCACCGGTAACTAGAAATGGTTAAGGAAGGCCATCTCCAGTTCTCCAAAAGAAGAGTATTGTGAGTGATCGAGCTCGATGTACCATTTCGCGGCACTCCCGGTAAGAGTACGTTGAAACAATCGCAACTGTACGTAGTCATAATTCAATGAGTTATATGAACACCAAAGATGGAAGGTAGTCACATGATCCCCTGGATCTTCATTAGGCTTGGCCTCAAAGTTTGGAATGTCGGAAGGCAACTTCCTTGGCATAGGAGGCCAACATGGATCTTGACAAATAGGATCATTTAACAACCTTGTCAAATCTGGCAAGTGTAACGTCGCCAGGAATGGTAGTTTGGGTTGTTGCTGATAACCTGGCAAAAAGGGTCCTGGAGTTTGACTGGCACCAGGTTGCCAGGAAAAGTTTGGCTGTTGGCCTGGATTCTATTAGAAACCATGGCCCTGACCAACGTAAGGATTTTGCACCTATGGAGACATCATCGACTGATTTCCTATAAAGGACATAGAGTGTTGGGCATGCATCGTGTTTGAAGGACTTTGGGAAGGATTACCCCATGCCGGTCCTGATGGGAGAGGCATAGTAGTCTGTCCAGGGTTCCATTGACTGTGGAAAGAATTACCCAGAACGACATTCCAGAGGAGGAAACAGATCCTTGTCCTGAGTTCCAAGGTCCTGCTATATGTGCCCCCTGCATAGGAATAGTACCCTGCGCAGGAGAAGATTGTCCAAAAATGTGGTTTCCCCCAGATGGGAAAGCGGTTGATGAGAAAGTGGTGTTACCAAACGTCCCGTTCCAAGAAAACGGTGTCGAACGTATTGGCATACTATGCGCAGGTGTTCCTTGAATCCCTTCTCCAAATAAACTAGTGTGTGTAGGCTGCCCGGTGGAATGTTGATGCAGACCACCAAGCGAAGGGGACGAAGGAGGGATATGACCTCCCGCGTAAGGAAAAGAATTAAAAGGGACAGAAGTGCCCCCAATTTGACCTTGCAGAGGAGCGTTAGAGCTCCCTACCCCCAGACCCAAAGTCTGTAAAGTGGAGTAGGTTAGTGCAGGACTTTTACTCGAACTAGGCATACCGTATGAGAACGGAGGGCCTATCGCACTAGGTGTGAAGGGGGTTGTGGCCGCCGCCATAGACGATTTCGGTCCACTGTGCGACGTAGTTACGACCGAGAACATGGTGGCTCAGACTCACGATGGTAAGTTAGGAGATGATTCTCCTGTGGTAGCAACTGTGGTGGGAACTGAAGAATTCCCAGTAGAATTAACAACATTTGTTTCCATAGCTGTGTGAGGCACTGTCTGGCATTCATGAAATTGGATTGGTACAATAAACAGTGTCCAGATATCAGTGGTTGGGGTTTCAACCGAGCCAAGATTGGCGGTTGATTACTCTGGGAGTTGTTCGGGCACAACGGTTTGTAATCTGGTCACTTCAAAAGATTCTTGTTGGTCTAGCTTCCGCGTTAATGGTGGCGGGGGTGGCTTTAGTGTAACCGGCGACAGGCCAAGAATCCTTTGTGACCGATGGAGCTCAAGATCCTCCACTGTGTGAGAAGATCCAAGACATGCTAAGGTATTCTAATCATTCAAAAGTAACACACACTAAAAAAGAATCCCCTAACAGATAAGACAAGCAATCACTAAACTATTTGGAAGAATAGTTACAACAACCAACACTAGAGCAACTTAACAGTGCAAGTGCAACTCAAACACGGAAGCACCCTCCGGGTATACTCTACAAAGCGTGGCCTGATTTCTGTCCTAGGTACCATGGTATACCCCCGCAGTCACCCTTGTATGTCCCTAAAAATATTGGCAACTAGGTTGCCAGCACGTGAACAGTCACCAGGCGGGTATAGTTGAAAGTCGGGTAGACCACAATGAGCAGGGTATCAAGCCTGCAACCTGTCAAGGGTATCAAGAGAAAATGGTTCGGAAGAAAACTAAGGACCTCGAACGGATTCGAGACCCACGAAGCCCCGTGGAAAATGCAAACGACGGAATCCCAAAACAAGCCCTCTATATGTGTTCTCCACTACGATTGGTCCGGCTTTGGAGGGGTTATCTCCGTTACCTTTCCACACGCGACCTCATGTTTATCCCCTGTGTTAGAGGGGGGTCCTGAATAAATTCCATGAAACTGGACTTAGACACTCCCTATCTCAGACTCTAATGTTTGGTTTTGAATGGCCTTGGAGAGTTTCCTCTCCAACCTAATCCAAGGCCGTAGTCCTGAACTAGTTTGTGAACCCTACAAACATAAAAGTCTAGTAGATTTTAAGATTAGCATTGCTCTTATGGATTTTTCTTACGTCAAGGGGTATGAGGGTGAAACTGATGATGTGTATAGATGAAAGCAAAAACGAATGAAAAAATCTGGAAACAAAATACTTTTACTAAATGAAAAATTTCAACAACTTTTCACAAAGAAAGATTTTTTTTTTCCTAAATTTTCTAAGATTTTATATAGCAAACTTAAAGGAATTTCGCTCAACTACGAGCTACTTATGATCTAAGTGAACTGCAAAAACTTATGAAAAAAAAGACTTTTCCCTAGATAATGATGCAAAAACACACCATTCAACCAAAGAAGAAAATGAAAAGAGATTTTTTTTTATTTAAGTGCTAGTAAAGCAACAAAGTGAAAATACTGACAAGCAAAAAACCAAGAAAAACAAATTCTGGCTTAAAGCACAGATTGCAAAGAATCAGAGTAAAGACACACATTGGCAATAAAAAAAAAAGCAAAGACTCTTACGCTTGTCTAAAAACCATAAAAAAAAAAATCTTCTTTTATTTTTATTTTCTGTCAACTATTAACCGAGAAAAAGTAGGCTAAGGGTAAGATGACCTAACCTACTAACTGTTCAAACCTAGACTCAAACACCTGAGAGGAATACTTCTTATCAAAGTAGGGGATGACTACCCCACCCTGAACAAAAAGTAGCATATCCAGGCACGCGACTGTCACTAAAACAGAACGCATGCAAATGCGTGCTGAATAGAGACAGAAAGCGTGTACACGTGGGCTGACCTTGTATAGACCGCGTGTATATCTAAATTCTAAGGAAAATAAATTAAAAAAGGCAGTCCAGAACAGGAAGAGGCCTCTGGTATTGAGAATTAGGGTCCCTTGATGGCTTGGATGCTCTTTCTAATAGAAAAGGCAAATAATGTAAGGACTAATAAGGCGAAAAAATGAAATCTGAGATAGGATTGTGAACTAGCAAGACTCAGACATGATTCCAAAAAACCCCCTAAGAATGTATAATTCTGACAGGGAAGAGGAGGACTACCTCTTAAGGTTCTCTGAACTCCTACATGCTACTGCTATCTCTATAGCTAGCGTTCACACGTGGGCTGTAAGAGGATAGGGCGTGGGTACACGTGTACAGGCCTTCTGTAGGCCGCGTGTACCTCTGTGTGTCCCGACAACTATCGTCAAGCAAAAGTCAGGGAAAACTGGTATGGAAAACTAGACTCCCTGCTAGCTCAGACCTTATAGAAAAACACAGGCAAAGAAAAACAGAAAACCTAATCTTTAAACTACCCAAAAACTTAAATAAATCTAGAAACCCTAAAGAGTATTCTCCCTAGTATGGTCACCAATTCTGTTGTTGGGAAAAACACCCTACAGACTAGCAAACTAGGGTTAGACTTGCATGCAGATTTTGACCGAAAAGAAACTACTTTTTTACCTACAACCCAAGATTTAAACCCCTCTTTCACAGTAAATGCATGGAAAAGGACCACCAACCTTATTACCGATGTTTGATGTAGATCCTCCATTGCGCTTTGATCACTTGCTTGTGTTGCTCCTTCCACAGATGACCTGCACTCAAGACAAACAACAACTATGCATGGATGGTACTTCTATACTCAAGGGTTAGAAATCAAGCATAAATTAATCAAACCATAGACAATTCATGCATTGGGATGGGAAAAGTATTATTTTATTATTGAAAGTGGATCAACTTACAACAAAGTTGAGACCGGCCACTGCTCCTTGAACCTGATCCTGGGCTCCTCTTCTTCTGTCCTTCAACTGCTTTGCGTTAAATCTCCTTTGGCATGAGGAAAGGATAAAGGGTTGGGACAATGGATTACGTAAATGGGAAGAGTTTCTTCGCTATATTTTTTCCTCCTCCAAATGGTACCCCTACCCCTTCTTTTATAGGCTAGAAGGATCTAGGGTTTTGGACGAACCCTCGACCATGCATGGCCGGGAGTTTCAGTTAACTGACCCATATATTTTTGTTCCGTCAGCAACTGTAAGGTAGCTAGAGAGGTAGTGGGGGGGCCCAAAGGGCCCATAGTGATAATAGTGGAGGTCATTCAATGTAAGGTGGACTAGGTCCACTATATTATTAAATAAGGCCCACTATGGTAGTTAGATATAATAAATGTAAG
>ML794049.1:105915-130220 GCA_009831015.1 Picea engelmannii
TCTACTTCTAGAAGATTCCTCCTCTAGAATGTTCTTAGGTGATGGTAGCACTATATAAAGGGGTTCAAGAAATGTAATGAGACATGAAGAGAAGTATTTTATTTGGAGCGGTAGCTCAATAGGAGGATGCCCCCTCGAAGAGGAAAGTGAATAGGAGAGGATCCCTTCCATAATAGGATCCATTGTATGGTGTTGCCCTACCCTAAGGGTTTGATAGTAATAAAGGAGATTTTGCATATTGTTCTTGTATATCTGTTGTGGTTCTTTTGTATTCAGTATTGGTTCTTAACAACAACTTTCCTTGTTTCGTGCTCTGTAAGGTACACGCGGGATGTAGTGAGTTAGCCAGCATGCACACACGTGTAGTAATGGGTTAGGGCGCATGGGCCTTGACACAAGAGGATTTCCAAAGATTTTTTCAACAGATTTTTGGCAATGAAGGGATATGAGTTGGCCTGATGCTAGGTAAGAATGTGTGGTGAAATTTAGGGTTATAACAGTCCTCAAAATAGGTGAGAGAGGTTTCGTCATCTAGTTTTATCTCCTTCACATTATTTTCCCCCTTCGGGCCTTGCACTGCTTGTGGAAAAAAATTGTTTTTTGATCCCATGCTTGTAGCCAAAGGCATATACATTATTACCTCTAAGTTTCTTCCTCTTTTCTAAGGGCAGATTGAAGTTGTTTGTGAGTTTGTTTCTCTTATTTTAACAAAGTGGGTGTGACAAGCCCATCCTCCATCATGGAGACCACCTAGGATGATTTTTCCTAAGCTTGAAGAATTTCTTCTTGTGGAGCTTTAAAACTGGATTTGACCCACTCTTTGATTTTATTTTTTAGAGAAATGAGTTTTCTTCCCAAATGTGGAATAGGGAACCAACCAACCAATGTCACAAAACAAAATAGACTAAATGGGGGAAGGAGGGGTTTCTGAACCAAAGGGGATTGAAGAGAAAAGGGATTGGCCCCAAGTCCCTCACACTGGAGAAAAGAAGGGAGATTGGCCTGTGATCAAAACTAGCCAAGGGAAATATTTAGGAAGAAATAGTTCACCCTTATATTTAAATACTAAAATCATTTTACTTTTAGAGGATCCCTTCACAGGCCTTTTAAGAAAAAACCCACAGGAAAACCAGTTGACGTTGGATGAGATTGAGGGCTCACTAAAAAACTTCATCCCGACCTATAAAGACATGCTCACAAGAAAAATATTACCTATCTTTACTGGTGACAATTGTATAAATAAATATGAGGTACTGGAAGATAAGGGGGAAAGTACAAGGGATAGCACTGTTTCTAATGGGATTGGGGAGACCTCATTTTTTAAAGGGGTCATTCAGGGAGGCCTGGAGAAAGATTCCCCCCCCTGAAAACCAGAAGTGCATGAAGATTAGGGATTGAGAAGGAAAAAGAGATTAATGATGGCACCTCCCAGACAGTGGGTCCAAGGGCGCTTAGAGAAGAAAAAGCATTGGCCAGAGTTAAAAAATGATATTGGCCTCTTTAAATATTAGGGGGTTTGGGATTAAACACTAAGTTTTTAGCTTTGAAAAGATTCATAGAACAAACCTCTCAGGATGTATTACTTATTCAAGAGACCATGGAAAATGATACAAAGGCTAGGGAGATATTTAATAAGTTCCTACCTAATTGGTACTTGAGTGGTGTGGATTCTTCAGGCCACTCTGGGGGACTTTTATCGGCTTGGAATCCCCAAAAAGTTGATTTCACTGCTTATCTGACCCCTGTAGGGATTTTGTTAGAAGGGTACATAAAGGATCTAAAAAAAAGATTGAATTTGATACACTATTGTGGACCATATTCAGACAGATAAGTCTTTTGGGAGAATATAAAAAGGGATGGACTACTAAAGGAACACTCCTTAATATTTGGGGGGGGGATTTAAATTTTACCACATCTAGCAGAGAAATTTGGGGTGTACATGCCAAATCAAATCCATTACATACTTATTTTAATCAGTTGATTCAGGAAGAGGTTCTGGTAGATGTAAAACCTGTCAAACTACTTCCTACTTGGAGGAATGGTAGAAGGGGGAAGGATTATATAGCAAAGATATTAGATATATTTATGATTTCTGAGGACTTGGATTTGTTAGGGTTGAAATACAATACTAGTTTATGTCAACAAAAGATTTCTGATCATGTTCCTGTGGTACTGCATTTGGAATGTGAACAAGGAAAATTCATATATCCTTTCAAGTTTAATTCTATTTGGCTGCAGGATCCAGAGTTAGTAAATTTTGTGAGAAACCATTGGAATGGTATCTTGGGATCAGATGTCCTAAATCCAATGGACACTTTAACAAAAAAAGTTAAAAATTCTAAAATGTTTGGTGATTAAATGGGAAAGGAAGAAAAAGCTGTAAGCAAAGGGTGAATTGATAAAAATAGAGGAAGATTTGGAGGAGTTATATACAGATAATCCAGGGGGTTTTGAAATTGATGGAGATAAGGATTTAGTAATAGGTCTAGAAAAGATAAAGTTGACACTTTTAAGGCAGGAGGAAGAAACTTGGAGGCATAAGAGTAGGATTAATTGGCTGGCAGCAAGGTATAGGAATACTAAATTTTTCCATGCATATGCTACTTCCAAAAAAAAAAACAATACTATTTGGGAGATTAGGAAGGAAGATGGGACAGTGATAACTAATAATCAAGATTTGCAGGTGGAAGTTGTGCAGTATTTTCAGAACATATATAAGGAACAGATAAATCTTCGTACAAATAATCAATTAGCACTATTGAAGAATTATCCTACGATGATTACAAAGGAGGATAATCACAGGGTGATTGAGCTTATCACATAAGCGGAAATTTTGAAAACTCTAAAAGGATTCAAAGGATCAAAACTCCATGGTCCCAATAGATGGACAGTGGAATTTTTTCTTGCATTTATTGATGTCCTGGGTAATGATCTTGTGGATTTGGTAGAATATTTGAGGAAGAGAGGTTGGGTTTCTGGTGCTATAAATGCCACTTTTCTGGCACTAATTCTTAAGTGTGATAATCCATATTCGTTTGGGGGATTTAGAACAATTTCCATGTACAACCTAGTACACAAAATCATTACTAAAATAATAGCTTCCAGAATTAAAACATGCCTATCTTTTGGTATTTCAAAGGAATAGTTTGGGTTCCTTGAGGGAAGGCAAATCACTAATGTTATTGGTGTTGTACATGAAGTATTACACAATATAAAGGTGAAAAATATAAAGCCTTAGTCTTAAAATTAGATCTCATAAAAGCATATGACATAGTTGACTAGGGATTTCTTAGGCTGGTCCTGTTACAAGTGGGCCTGAGTTTGGAAGAAACTAATTGGATTATGGGTTGTGTGACATCAACAAATTTTGCAGTGTTGGTAAATGGTAAGTCTAAATTTTTTTTTCAAAATTTCAAGGGGTCTGAAATAGGGGTTCCCTTTATCTCCATTATTGTTTCTTTTAATTGTACAAGGTTTGAGTAGAGATATAAAGGAACAGGTCATGGAAAAGAATATTGGAGGCATTCCAGTGGCTAGGGGATTAAACATTACACATTTAATGTTTGTGGATGCCATAATTCTCTTTGGACTTGGTAATTTAGAGGAGTGGAAAGTTTATAAGAATATGTTGGGATTGTTTTGTAAAGCTACAGGCATGGATTTCAACCCACATAAATCATCATTTTTAGAAGTTGGGTGGTCTTCAGAGGAACTTGATGAGATGAAGGAATTGTTTCCATTTGAAACAAAACCAGTTGATTCAGGATTTAAATATTTGGAGTGTTTCCTCAAGCCAAATTGTTATACTATATCAGATTAGAGATGGTTGGAGAAGAAATTTGAGGCTAGAATTTCAAATTGGAGCCATAGGTGGTTAAGCTTAGGAGGAAGAGTTATTTTGGTAAAATTAGTACTGGAAAGTATTCTAGTGTACTGGTTATCTTGAGCAAACATTCCTAAATGTACTCTAAATAATATTAGAAGAAGGATGTTCAACTTTCTATGGATGGGAAATAAGTTAAAACAAGGAGTACATCTGATTAGCTGGAAAAAATTAGCAAAACCAAAGAAGGTGGGTGGTTGGGGTATCAAAAATGTTTTTACTTTTGGGAAAGCCTTAGTAGAAAAAATTCTATCGAGGGGGTTAATGGTTCCTGGACTTTGGCATGAGGTAATACTTAAGAAATATCTTAGGAAGAAATCGGTGAAGGATTGGTTTAGGGAAGGAAAGAAAAACTAGTTTGGAATCTCAAATATTTGGAGAGATCTCACTTCGTCTTATAACATAGTGGTAGATTGGTTGGCTTGGAACCTGGGAAATGAGAAAGAAATTAGAATTGGATCATATCCAATGGTGGGGGCACACAGGTATTACAGATTGACAAAGAATTTAATACAGTCATTGAAGGACCAGGGCATTGAGTTCCTAGCACAAGCAAGATAAAGGAATCATGAGGGATTGAGACAAACAATTTTGAAAAAGGCTGAGTCTTTAGGTTTGGTAGGCGAACAGTTAGTGGAATGGAATAATTTTGTGAAGGGATTAATAAGTTTGGGTGTTGATTTAAATAATGAAAAAGATACGTTGATGTGGTCTTGGAATACAAATAGGGGACATGTAAATGAAAAACATGCATATGAAGTAAAGATTTGGATGGAGGGGGGGTAGACACAAATTTTTGGTACACTGATCTTTGGCAATGGAAAATCCCATTAAAAATCAAACTTTTTGTTTGGTTAATGCTTGAACAAAAAATACTAACTTGGGATAATCTGGTAAAAAGAGGATTTGTAGGACCTAGTATATGTTCTCTCTGTGGAGTTGAAGGGGAAAATTCAAAACATTTGTTTGTGGACTGTGTTTTTACCAAAGATATTTGGTTCAATATTTTAAAGAAAATAAAGTGTACAGATAATTGGGAAGGAAGACAAGGAAATGATTGTTATCTAAATTGGATAAAAAAAAAAGGAAAATTCCAAAAAATTACCAAGTGTTATCTGCTGGGAGATTTGGAAACAAAGGAATCGGGTAATTTTTGAAAACAAGTTTCCCAACAGGTTCAGAGTGTGCAACAATATACTCCAGGTTATGGGAGAAACTTATATTCACAAGGTAGATAAGGGGAGCAGAATATATAGACCACCTGTACTAGACTGGGACTTGACAATTGGCTTCTTTGATGGAGCCTCACAAGAAAGAGGAGCAGTTTGTGGGGCTGGTGCAATTATTAATGTCCTTTTCTAGGTATTTTCAGATTAAAGATGAACCATGGAAATTGTACTAATACCAAAGGGGAACTACTTGCCTTGTGGTGCATACTTTATTTTTCTTCCTATAAAAAGATAAATAGGATACAACTAGTTGGAGACTCAAAGATTATTATAGACTGGTATACTAATAATTGTAACCTTCATGTGATCTCTCTTCAGCCTTGGATGTCAAGAATTCAAGTGTTGAGCGGGAGTTTTGACCAAATAAAGGCTCAACATATATACAAGATTTATAATAAGGAAGCGGATGAGATGTCGAAAGAAGCTCTTCTCTTAGAAGAGGATGGTATATTTTATGTTGAAGAACATGATGAACATACTGAAAATTTTGAAAGATTAGAATATTGAAAACTGAAAATATGTAATGCAAAGTGAAAACTTTTTTGAACAAATATTTTTGATTTGGTTAACTTATTTCCGAGAGAAGGATGGCAGCTATATAATAGTGTTGTTACTTTATTTTTTTTGTAAAATAATCAGTGAACAATATATTTGTAATAGTAAGATAGAGTGTCTCAAATGACAGTTTTTTTTTATGTACATAAATATTATATTAACTAATATAAGATTTTTTCCTTTATTAAAAAAAACATAATATTAATAGCACTGATGTATAAGACCTAACATTAATACTAATATTAATAATAAGGTTGATACAATAGTGTTATTATTATTATTATTATTAATGTTAATATTGTTAGTAAAAATGTTATTAATTAAAATACTATTAATATAAGAAATATTAGATTTGAGTACTATTACTATTATTAACAAGAGATGGAAGGTAGCATAGTCCTGCCTTTCTAAGAATTTCTAGGACGTTCTCACTTAGCGCTACAGATTATCTTGTTACTGATTGGGCGGATTACCAGCTCAGCAGTCGTGCATCAGGCTTCGCGCGCACAGATGAACTGTGTCATCCAGTGCATGAATGCACAATTTTTTGACTAGAGTACCACACTACTCGAGTGCATGAAGAGGCAATTTACAGATTGTCGATAGCGGACACAGAGGAACTTCGGGTTCGGGACCATCTTGTGTTCGTTCTTTTTTGAGAGAGTTCTGAGTTTCAGTCCTCGGGTTGTAGTATGAGGACATCAGGCCTCTTTCCCTGCAATGTGTAGATGGGCAGTATTACTGCCGCGATAGGGTGGTGTAAGGACTATTGAGTCCTTTGATGATGATTTCTTTGCTTGTCTGTCATGAAAGATCCCTGTTATTGAGGACTACTCATATGCAGGGATAGATTTCTCTAGAGATCCTGAGATACCCGTGCCTCCTGGTGAGGAGCGAGGGGAGATGGGTAAGTCTCCACCTTTGTAGTTTTTTTGTTTGCATATGTAATTTTTATGACTTTTTGTTATATATATCATTATTTTTGTATGCCAGAGTATTTGATGGGTAAACGTTTGTTGCATGCAGATGTGGGACCCGTGCGACCTGCCGACTATGCACAGAACATGAGTCGTCCACGGCCAGAAGCCGTGGCTGCCGTCGCTGGGGGAGCAACAGTAGCAGGGAACCTCCCAGCCGGAGAGGTCGAGAGGGTCCTTAGATGAGTTGAGCAGAACTTCACTGCGCTCACTCACACAGTCCTAATGGAAGAGATAGAGGACCTGCCGCCATCCATGCAGCCTCATGTTGTGGGGGCACCTCGGACATGGGTCCAACTGTTTAGGCATTTAGCCTGTGCTGTGGATGATTATAACAGGGCCCATAGGCCCTGAACAGACTTAGACTTTTTATGTGCCACGAGCACCTACTTGTATATATTTTTTGAGGGCATAAGCCCGGTGACTCATTACTGTTCCCATTTTTTAGGCGCTTTCGTCCATCTATGTAATCTGGTTATTTTATGATGTTTATATATGGTTTTTATATTTTTGTGTCTTATGGATTCTGTGTGAAAAAATGTATTTACATGTTTATGTCCATGTTCTTTATATGTGGGCAAGATGCCATTCTAAAATTTGATTAGCTAGAGTATCTGTAATTTGGTTTAATCTCCTAGGAACATGAAAATATGTAATATAATCACAGTTTCGTTCTAAGAGATGTACCCTAGGGAATCGTTGGTGTAAAGTTGGATCATGAACCCGGTATACTCTGTTTAGCTGTGACACAACCAGTTGAGCATCGAGATAGACCCGAAGATGAGAGATACCCAATGACAAGGCATCACAAAGCAACTCAATAACTGCACTATACTCGGCGACATTATTTGTGGTGTCACCTAAGCATATACCTTCGGAAGATAACAACTGAACCTGAGGTGTAAAGATTACCCAAGCTATGGAGGCAAGCCTCCGCGTGTGTCGACTAGCACCATCTGCATACCCAATGAACACTTCGGACTCACTTGACATCTGCCATATTGACGAAAGATAACATCAATGACACATCCATAACACTTTTAAAAGGAACATAATAAGTAATAGTATAAAGACTATACATATGTTACAAAAAGTTACCCATAGTGACCTATCTATGAGTAATACTTATTGAGGTAGAGCCCATTTCTAGGCTCCGCCAAAGCATTCCCTTCAAAATCAACCAAACGATAAGAGCCCTTTTTTAATACCTCATTGATAATGAAGGGTCTAAACCACATGGGTTTAAACTTTCCTGCCCCTAGGGGGTCCTTGTCTTGGTCATAGACCAGGACAAGATTGCCTTCAGAGAAAATTCGAGGATGAACGGACCTATCATATTGACACTTGACCTTATGTTTGTGAGCCTCATTGGACAGGGCCGCATCGTGGTGCTGCTCATCAAGTTGCTCAAGGTATACTAATCGTTCTTCAAGCGAAGAAGTGTCTGGAAATAACTGTACTGCCAATTTTAGAGATGGGATTTGACTTTCGATGGGCAAGACTGCCTCCAGCCCGTAAACGAGTTGAAAAGGTGAGAAACCAGTTGCAGTCTTAACAAATGTTCGATAAGCCCATAATGTCGAGTATAACATCAAATGCCAATTTGATTTGGCTGAGTTGATAGTTCGTTGTAGAATAGTCTTAAGAGTTTTGTTTACAGCTTCCACCTACCCATCAACTTGGGGGTAGGAAGGTGATGAATGTTCCTTCCGTAACCCAAGCTTTGATGTTAATTCGGTCATCATTTGGTTCTGAAAGTGACTGCCATGGTCAGTGACAATCTCTCTTGGGACGCTGAACCTTGCTATGATCCGGTTGAATAAGAAGAGAGCTGCAGTCTCTCCATCATATTTAAACATTGGTATAGCTTCGACCCACTTAGTGAAGTAGTCGACAGCTATGATGATATAGCAATGCCCTATTGATGATGGAGGGTTGCATGTAGTGTAATCAATCCCCCACTTAGTGAAGGGACCAACTATGATCACAGGAAACATAGGAGCGGGATGTGCCCTCATCTTCCGAGAGAAGATTTGGCATGGATGGAATTTCTTGACCGATTCGATACAATCTTTGATAACTGTCATCCAGAAGTAACCTGCTCGTAGAATCTTTTGGGTTGTTTCCAACCCAGATAAATGATCGCCACAAGCTCTAGTATGGAAATCATTGAGCACTATGATGGCCTCCTCATGAGTGAGACATCGATGCAAGATGCAGTCTACAACTCTCTGATGCAATGTATCATCGAGTATGAGATAATTCTTAGCCTGATGGCGTATCCACCGACGCTCATCACGAGAAGCAGAGGTGGGGCACTTCAAAGTTTGGAGATAGATAAGTATATCTTTATACCATGGGTCTAAATATGCAAACAAAAACATATTCTCTCGGATAGACGATTCCTCAGGCACAATGTCACCTGACTCAACCGGAAGTTCCAAGATAAGCTCTGCGAAGACCAATGACTTCTTGGACTTTGTTGAAACGAAGTCTAAGTCAAATTCTTGGAGGATGACTATCCATCTACTAATTTTTCCTCATATAACTCATCGTGTCAACATGTACCGGAATGGATTCACGACAACAATGACGGTGGTCTTGCAAAACAAAACATAGTGACGGAACCATTGAACATCATGAATTGTTGCCAATGCAAGTTTTTCGATATGAGAATAATTGAGTTCTGGTCCTACGAGGCCTCGACTCAGGTAATAGATCACATATTCTGAAAACAAATCGTCTTCCTGAACTAAAACCATGCCTACAGCTGACTCTGCAGTAGCTAGATATAATAAGAAATATTTGTTATCGTTAGGTGGTCGTAGAAGAGGTGCAGTTGTGAGGGTGTGTTTTAATGCGTCAAAAGAGCATTGAGCGGCTTCGTCCCAGAAAAAAGGAATGTCTTTCTTTAGTAAACGCATAAATCCCTTAGTGATTTCGGCATAGTTGGCGATGAAGCGTCGTAAGAAGTTCGCCTTGCCTTGTAGACTCTGAAGTTGTAAGATTGTGCGTGGGGGGGGCAACTGGATTATTTCCTCCACCATAAGAGGATTGACCATGATCCATGTTGTTGATATGATGAAACCTAACAAACATCATGATGTTACGTAGAAGCTGCACTTGTTTGGATTCAAGCGAATCCTGAAGTAGCGACAATGTTCAAAGATTAGTCTAAGGTGTGTGGGATGATTCGTTCGCTTGCGAGAGAGTGATGCTAAATCATCTAAATAGGCCTCAACTATATTTTTGAGGTCATGAAAAGAAAAAGACATGGCCCACTGTTATGTGGCTCCAACATTTTTAAGGCCAAAAGGCATCTTACAATATGCGAATGTACCCCACGGACAAATGAATGTCGTTTTGTGTTTGTCTTCAGGTTTGATTTGAATTTGATTATATCCTGAAAAACCATCCATGAACGAAAAGGATTCACAACTGACACATTCATCAATGATCTGGTCAATGAATGGTGTTGGAAAATTATCTTTGGGACATGCCTTGTTCAAATCACGGAAATTGGTACACACACGAATCGTGCCTTGTTTTTTATTGACTTGCACAGGGTTCGACACCCATTGAGTCAAATGGATAGGATAAATAAAACTTGCCTTTAGCAATTTCTCAACCTCAATCTTGATGGTTGCTTCTTTCTTAGGATTGACTGGACGAAGTTTCTGTCGAACAGGCTTGGCATCAGAATACGTTGTGATTTCATGTTCACCTATTTTTGGATCGATACCTGGCATTTCCTCATAAGACCAAGAAAAAACGTCATGGAATTCTTTAAAAAGATCCGTGGAAATTTGAATCTCTTCGGGGGAGAAATCTGTTCCGACAAAGACATTCTCCACGACGCCAGGGTTTTGGGAGATGCTGATGGGTATAGTTTCAGCAGTAGTCGCCATATTTCCCTCGGCATAAATTTCCTGTGTAGCTAAGAGATTAATAGGACATGGCTGATCTCCCGTCATGGTAATGGTGAATTGTCCTGCCTCGATTCGGCTTAACTCTGGGAGGAAATATGATCTGTGATGAAGATATTCCCAAGGTTTGTCCGGACTAATCATTGCTTCGATTACTGCTTCGTCAGAAGGCAAGACTAAGTCTAATGAATCGACGTTAGTGATAGAAACCTGAGCCCAAATAGGATCTAGAATTGGATCTAACTCTTCTGCAAGAGTCAGATCAGGGTTAGTTGAAGATTTCTGGACTAAAGAGTACGCTACCTCAGTGACAGACAAGGGAATGGACATGCCAGGGTGCCCTGTCTCATCCATTGTGGCTGATGGGGAAGGAAGAATCCAAGGATCCTCAAAGTAAGTCGTGCGAAACGATGAAACTTGAAAAATCTCAACCTTATGGTGATTAGATATAAATTTGACATTGTCGTGAGGAGGTGGGTAATCATAGGTACCCATCAAGGATGGGCACAAACCAACTCCTATGTTAACGACACCTGGTGGAGGATTATCTATCATTGGGACCGTGGATGCCCCCAAAGCTGGGTCAGGTCTGGAGAACGACAGTTTATTGATGGTCACTATCCGACCCTCGTGTGGAATCAACAAGACTTGGAAAATGGTAGCAACCATAGCTTGCATAGCATAAGTCCAACTCCGTGCTAACAAGAGGTTATAGTCAAGGGGAGCATCGACTACCTCTACTTTGACACACACGATTTTCCCTCCTAACTGCACAGGGAAAGAAGGAACGATTCCATGTGGTCGGAAAGAATGACCATCGAAAGAAGTGAGGAGAGTAGGTGATGAAGACAAAGCGGGCTAGCCAATGGCCTTCCAACATGCTAACGACTTAACACATGTCGAGGCGCCCTCGTCGACCACCGTGCGGAAGATATTCCATGTAAAAAAAATTGTGGGATGAGCCACTACTATCTGAAACGCTACGTGGTAAGGCAGACGAGGTTTTAAGTCCGTTGTATCTAACATGATGGTACCCGGATTAGAAGTCTCAGTAGAGCCCAAAGCGGTTAACAAGGCTTTCCTCTGAGCATGGCAGCTTTGGAGGACCTCTAAAGCAGACATCGCACAAGGGGTTTGTGATAAATCCTCCACCACAGAGTAATTTTGGGCGGCCCTTACGTTTGGGTTGTGAGTATGTTTTTTAAATGCACCCTTTGGAATACGTGTCATTGTTTCTCCCAACGTATTCTCGATATGTAGAGGAAGATATGGGAGATCAACTTCTTTACCTTTCTCAGAAGCGCTTGGTTTACTATAGTCATGCGCTCTAGTCGTTATGAAAGCATCACCCCTAACCATATATACGTTCGCGGATGGGGGATTGTTTGGAGGAGGGCAGGTTTCTTGGTTGCCCCCTTCTGCACTTGTAGAGGCTTCAGTTAAATTTTGCCCATGTTGAAAAGGATTAGTCAACACTGCCTACTGTTGCTATGTGACAAACTTTTTGGCCTCTACAAGTTGAGGACAAGGATGGGTCAGGTGGTCTTCCACACACAAGTTGCATGGATACCTCACCTTCCATTTTTCTGTAGTGTCCCTACCAACATTATTAGTGGGTTTTTTATCCCCCTTACCCTTCTTTCATTGTTTTTTCTTCCGTTTAGGCTGCTGGGTGGCCTTTGGGTTAGTCGATTGTATGGAGTGTACATCCGACGTTTGGGTAGGGGGAGCAGCCAAAGAAGTAGTTTGGCTGGCCACTGTGTGTTGTATGGATAACTGTTGCAACTGTTTTGTCAATTGCTTAGCGGGCTTGGTTTTTGCTGAACCAACAATACCATCGGCATGTGGTCCAGCTCTCTGTCTATTTTTATCCAGTATCAAATGTGGCACATCTGGAAAGATGTTGTATAATAAACCAGACTGAGAATAGATGAGCTCAAACTGTTGAGCCCTTGTGATGGCATCTTCTTCAAAGAAAACTTTGGAAGTCGTGATGTCTTTGGATAACTATGGGACCAAAGACTTAAGGAACCACTCAAGCAGGAATGTTGGTGGGACTGGTACTTTGATTAGACTCTTCCAGCATCTCCATTCTCAGATATGATTAGAGATATGGTCCGTTGTTGTCTGTTCAAAATTGGTGAGTAGCTCTGTGCCTGTGTCATATCTCACCGGTAACTGGAAATGGTTAAGGAAGGCCATCGCCAGTTATCCAAAAGAAGAGTATTGTGAGCGATCGAGCTTGATGTACCATTTCGTGGCACTCCCGATAACAGTACATTGAAACAATCGCAACTATACAGAGTCATATTTCAATGAGTTAGATGAACACCAAAGATGGAAGGTAGTCACATGATCCCCTGAATCTTCATTAGGCTTGGCCTCGAAGTTTGGAATGTCCGAAGGAAACTTCTTTGGCATAGGAGGCCAACATGGATCTTGACAAATAGGATCATTTAACAACCTTGTCAAATCTGGCAAGTGTAACGTCGCCAGGAATGGTAGTTTGGGTTGCTGCTGATAACCTGGGAAAAAGGGTCTCGGAGTTTGACTGGCACCAGGTCGCCAGGAAAAGTTTGGTTGTTGGCCTGGATTCTGGTAGAAACCATGGCCCTGACCAACGTAAGGATTTTGCACCTATGGAGACATCATCGGTTGATTTCCCATAAAGGACATAGAGTGTTGGGCATGCATCATGTTCGAAGGACTTTGGGAAGGATTACCCCATGTTGGTCCTGATGGGAGAGGCATAGTAGTCTATCCAGGGTTCCATTGACTATGGAAAGAATTACCCAGAATGACATTCCCGAGGAGGAAACGGATCCTTGTCCTGAGTTCCAAGGTCCTGCTATATGTGCCCCCTGCGCAGGAATAGTACCCTGCGCAGGAGTAGATTGTCCAAAAATGGGGTTGCCCCCAGACGAGAAAGCGGTTGATGAGAAAGTGGTGTTACCAAATGTCACGTTCCAAGAAAACGGTGTCGAACCTATTGGCATACTATGCGCAGGTGTTCCTTGACTCCCTGCTCCAAATAAACTAGTGTGTGTAGGCTGCCCGATGGACTGCTGATCCGGACCACCAAGCAAAGGGGACGAAGGAGGGATATGACCTCCTGCGTAAGGAAAAGCATTAAAAGGGACAGAAGTGCCCCCAATTTGACCTTGCAGAGGAGCGTTAGAGCTCCCTGCCCCCAGACCCAAAGTCTGTAAAGTGGAGTAGGTTAGTGTAAGAATTGTACCTGAACTAGGCATACCGTATGAGAACGGAGGGCCTGTCGCACTAGGTGTGAAGGGGGTTGTGGTCGCCGCCATAGACAGCTTCGGTCCACTGTGCGACGTAGTTGCGGTCGAGACCATGGTGGCTCAGACCAACGATGGTAAGTTAGGAGATGATTCTCCTGTGGTAGCAACTGTGGTGGGAACTGAAGAATTCCCAGTAGAAGTAACAACGTTTGTTTCCATATCTGTGTGAGGCACTGTCTGGCGTTCATGAAATTGGATTGGTACAATAAACAGTGTCCATATATCAATGGTTGGGGTTTCAACCGAGCCAATATTGGTGGTTGATTCCTCTGGGAATTGTTCGGGCACAATGGTTTGTAACCTGGTCACTTCGAAAGACCCTTGTTGGTCTAGCTTCTGCCTTAAGGGTCGCGGGGGTGGCTTTAGTGTAACCGACAACAGGCCAAGAATCCTTCGTGACCGGTGGAGCTCGAGATCCTCCACTGTGTGAGAAGATCCAAGACATGCTAAGGTATTCTAATCATTCAAAAGTAACACACACTAAAAAAGAAGCCCCTAAGAGATAAGACAAGCAATCACTAAACTATTTGGAAGAATAATTACAACAACCAACACTAGAGAAACTTACCAGTGCAAGTGCAACTCAAACACGGAAGCACCCTCCGGGTATAATCTGCAAAGCGTGGCCCGATGTCTGTCCTAGGTACCATGGTATACCCTCGCAGTCACCCTTGTATGTCCCTAAAAATATTGGCAACTAGGTTGCCAGCACGTGAACAGTCACCAGGCGGGTATAGTTGAAAGTCGAGTAGACCACAATGAGCAGGGTATCAAGCCCGAAACCTGTCAAGGGTATCAAGAGAAAATGGTTCAGAAGAAAACTAAGGACCTCGAACGTATTCGAGACCCACGAAGCCCCGTGGAAAATGAAAACGACGGAATCCCAAAACAAGCCCTCTATATGTGTTCTCCACTATGATTGGTCCGACTTTGGAGGGGTTATATCCACTACCTTTCTGCACGCGACCTCATGTTTATCCCCTATGTTAAAGGGGGGTCTCGAATAAATTCCACAAAACTGGACTTAGACACTCCCTATCTCAGACTCTAATGTTTGGTTTTTAATGGCCTTGGAGAGTTTCCTCTCCAACCTAATCCAAGGCCCTAGTCCTGAACTAGTTTGTGAACCCTACAAACATAAAAGTCTAGTAGATTTTAAGATTACCATTGGTTTTATGGATTTTTATTACGTCAAGGGGTATGAGGGTGAAACTGATGATGTGTATAGACAAAAGAAAAAATGAATGAAAAAATCTGGAAACAAAATACTTTTACTAAATGCAAAATTTCAACAACTTTTCACAAAGAAAGATTTCTTTTTCTAAATTTTCTAAGATTTTATACAACAAATTTAAAGGAATTTCGTTCGACTACGAGCTACTTATGATCTAAGTGAACTGCAAAAACTTATGAAACAAAAGACTTTTCCCTAGCTAATGATGCAAAAACACACCATTCAACCAAAGAAGAAAATGAAAAGAGATTTTTTATTTATTTAAGTGCTAGTAAAGAAACAAAGGGAAAATACCGACAACCAAAAAACCAAGAAAAATAAATTCTGGCTTAAAGCGCAGATTGCAAAGAATCAGAGTAAAGACACACATTGGCAATAAAAAAAGAAGCAAAGACTCTTACGCTTGTCTAAAAACCATAAAAAAAAATTCTTCCTTTATTTTTATTTTCTGTCAACTATTAATCGAGAAAAAGAAGGCTAAGGGTAAGATGACCTAACCTACTAACTGTTCAAAACTAGACTCAAACACCTGAGAGGAATACTTCTTATCAAAGGAGGGGATTAGTACCCCACCCTGAACAAAAAGTAGCCTATCCAGGCACGCGACTATCACTAAAACAGAATGCATGCAAACACGTGCTGAACAGAGACAGAAAGCGTGTACACGTGGGATGACCTTGTATAGGCCGCGTGTATATCTAAATTCTAAGGAAAATAAATTAAAACAGGCAGTCCAGACTAGGAAGAGGCCTCTGGTATTGATAATTAGGGTCCCTTGAAGGCTTGGATGCTCTTTCTAATAGAAAAGGAAAATAATGTAAGGACTAATAAGGCGAAAAAAGACAATCTGAGATAGGACTGTAAACTAGCAAGACTCAGACATGGTTCCAGAAAACTCCCTGAGAATGTATAATTCTGACAGGGAAGAGGAGGACTGCCTCTTGAGGTTCTCTAAACTCCTACACGCTACTGCTATCTCTACAACTAGCATTCACACGTGGGCTGTAAGAGGATAGGGCGTGGGTACACGCGTGCAGACCTTCTGTAGGCTGCGTGTACCTCTGTGTGTCCCGACAACTATCGTCAAGCAAAAGTCAGGGAAAACTGGTATGGAAAACTAGATTCCCTGCTAGCTCAGACCTTATAGAAAAAGACAGGCAAAGAAAAACAGAAAACCTAATCTTTAAACTACCCAAAAACTTAAATAAATCTAGAAACCCTAAAGAGTATTTTCCCTAGTATGGTCGCCAATTGTTTTGTTGGGAAAAACACCCTATGGACTAGCAAACTAGGGTTAGACTTGCATGTAGATTTTGACCGAAAAGAAACTACTTTTTTACCTACAACCCAAGATTTAAACCCCTCTTTCACAGTAAATGCATGGAAAATGACCACTAACCTTATTACCAACGTTTGATGTAGATCCTCCATTGCGCTTTGATCACTTGCTTGCGTTGCTCCTTCCACAAATGACCTGCACTCAAGACAAACAACAACTATGCATGCATGCTACTTCTATACTCAAGGGTTAGAAATCAAGCATAAATTAATCAAACCATAGACAATTCATGCATTGGGATGGGAAAAGTATTCTTTTATTATTGAAAGTGAATCAACTTACAACAAAGCTGAGACCGGACACTACTCTTTGAACCTGATCCTGGGCTCCTCTTCTTCTGTCCTTCAACTGCTTTGCGTTAAATCTCCTTTGGCATGAGGAAAGGCTAAAGGGTTGGGACAATGGATTACGTAAATGTGCAGAGTTTCTTCGCTATATTTTTTCCTCCTCCAAATGGTACCCCTACCCCTTCTTTTATAGGCTATAAGGATCTAGGGTTTTGGACGAACCCTCGACCATGCATGGCCAGGAGTTTCAGTTAAATGACCCATATATTTTTGTTCCGTCAGCAAATTTCCTTTTTTCGTGCTCTGTAAGGTACACGTAGGATGTAGTGAGTCAGTCAGCATGTACACACATGCAGTAATGGGTTAGGGCACATGGGCCTTGACACAAGAGGATTTCCAAAGAGTTTTTCAACAGATTTTTGGCAATGAAGGGATATGAGTTGGCCTGATGCTAGGTAAGCATGTGTGGTGCAATTTAGGGTTATAACAGTCGTCAAAATAGGTGAGAGAGGTTTCATCATCTAGTTTTATCTCCTTCACATTATTTTCCCCCTTCGGGCCTTGCACTGCTTGTGGAAAAAAATTGTATTTTGATCCCATGCTTGTAGCCAAAGGCATATACATTATTACCTCTAAGTTTCTTCCTCTTTTCTAAGGGTATCTTGAAGTTGTTTGTGAGTGTGTTTCTCTTATTTTAACAAAGTGGGTGTGACAAGCCCATCCTGCATCATGGAGACCACCTAGGATGATTTTTCCTAAGCTTGAAGAATTTCTTCTTGTGGAGCTTTAAAACTGGATTTGACCCACTCTTTGATTTTATTTTTTAGAGAAATGAGTTTTGTTCCCAAATGTGGAATAGGGAACCAACCACCCAATGTCACAAAACAAAATAGACTAAATGGGGGAAGGAGGGGTTTCCGAACCAAAGGGGATTGAAGAGAAAATGGATTGGCCCCAAGTCCCTCACACTGGAGAAAAGAAGGGAGATTGGCCTGTGATCAAAACTAGCCAAGGGAAATATTTAGGAAGAAATAGTTCGCCCTTATATTTAAATACTAAAATCATTTTACTTTTAGAGGATCCCTTCACAGGCCTTTTAAGAAAAAACCCACAGGAAAACCAGTCGACGTTGGATGAGATTGAGGGCTCACTAAAAAACTTCATCCTGACCTATAAAGACATGCTCACAAGACAAATATTACCTATCTTTACTGGTGGCAATTGTATAAATAAATACGAGGTACTGGAGGATAAGGGGGAAAGTACAAGGGATAGCACTATTTCTAATGGGATTGGGGAGACCTCATTTTTTAAAGGGGTCATTCAGGGAGGCCTGGAGAAAGATTCCCCCCCCTGAAAATGAAAAGTGCATGAAGATTAGGGATTGAAAAGGAAAAGGAGATTAATGATGGCACCTCCCAGACAGTGGGTCCAAGGGCGCTTAGAGCAGAAAAAGCATTGGCCAGAGTTAAAAAATGATATTGGCCTCTTTAAATATTAGGGGGTTTGGGAGTAAACACTAAGTTTTTAGCTTTGAAAAGATTCATAGAACAAACCTCTCAGGATGTATTACTTATTCAAGAGACCATGGAAAATGATACAAAGGCTATGGAGATATTTAATAAGTTCCTACCTAATTGGTACTTGAGTGGTGTGGATTCTTCAGGCCACTCTCGGGGACTTTTATCGGCTCGGAGTGGTGTGGATGTCCATATGTCGATCACTTGAAGGTTTTAGGGAAGAAACGAGTAACTTGTGTCGTTTTTTGTTTCTGTCTCTGCTTTTTTTAATATTGCCTTTGCTACTAGCTCATCCGCCTTTTTTTAATATTGCCTTTGCTACTAGCTCATCCGCCTTTTTTTAATATTGCCTTTGCTACTAGCTCTTCCGCCAACTGAATAAGGGGTTTCTCGAGCGGCTGTGAATTCGATTGGTAGGATGAAAACCAGACTCCCCAAGACAAATGTTACCCTATTTGATCCTATAATTTGAATACTGGGAGAATTGAAGAAATACTTTACCTTCATTGATAGAGAAGACCGTGTCATTCCCTACATGTGGATGGGCATAAATGGGTATTGGCCGATGAGGGAGCACTTTCAAACAAACAAAAGCCTGAATGATAATATATAAACCCTAGAAAGCTTATGGGATTTATGCCATCCAGTTATAATGTCAGCGAGATTGATTTTTAAAAAGTAGCGTGGAATGATGATTTATAAACCCTAGAAATCTGACGAGATTTATGCCATCCATTAATCCATCGACGTTAGGAAACTTGGATGTTTGTGAGTAGTCATAATTTCAGCTCGCTGGATTTAAAAAAAAAGTTTGGAAGGATCCGGGAAAGAGAGAGACATTGTGTATATATCATTGAATTTAATTTTTCATGCATCAATATGAGAAATTTTCTCCCTCATGTCTTCGTTGTATCTTTACTTCGATCTAAGTTAACAATTTATATTTTCCAACCATTGAAAGAGAGACTCTGAAAAATGAGAAGGGTGGATTTTCTACAACCCTTGAAAAAGTAGAAAATAATATTAGAAGGGTGGGTTTAATATGGAGAGAAATCTGATATAATAATTAAATCCTACATTGAATTAATTGGAAATCTCTATTTTGTGCATTCTGTTACTGCAATTTAGTTTGATGGGTATGGCGATTGTAGGGCATTTAGGGTTTTGTCCAATCCTCAATCTACAAAATACCCTTTTGAACAAATGTATGGATTTCCATTGGGGTTCACCTCCACGTGACACCTTTGGGTTCTATTTAACAAAGTTAGAGAGATATATGTAACATCCCTACTATAATCCCCAGTTTAATTAATGCTTATGTATATATAATGTGTGGTTATAGCCAAAGTGATGTAATATGCAGATTGTATTTCAATGTTTTAATAATAAAATGTGATGCCAACTACTAATGGGACATGAAAAGGAGATGGAGGTTGAATTCATCCACAAGAGAGGGGAGAGTCTAGGATAATTGTCGATATGGGTCCAAGGGGGAATTACCCATGTATATTAATTCAAGTCATTTTCCTAAATTTGATATTTGTATATGAACCTTGTAATTTCTGACTGAGTGTTCCCAAATCCAATCATTGAATACATGTAAGAGGGTGGGTGTGAGTAGTCACATCCCAAAATTATTGGGCACATGGGGGTTGACTACAATAAGCTTGGGGAAGAGTGTGAGTCAAGAAAGGAAAGCTAAAGGGAGGAAATTTGTATGGGTTGAGACAACGGTTTTTCACATTGAGGTTTTGTGCAAGCGGAGCAAGTAGAGAGGAAGAAGGAGAGCTTGAAAATAGTGTATCCATGGAGGACATGTTTTAGAGAAAGCTAGAGCATATTGGAGCGTATTTGGAGCTGGAAACGGAAGATTCATGTTGTCAGGCCTGAAGTGTTTGTTGTTTGTTTTGCTGGTAGTTTTCCTAAAAACAGGTTCCCTTGAGTTCTCAGTTGAGAGATTCCTAGCTACCTGTTCCAGAGAGACCCTGATAAACAATTGGGACACCCGAATGACTGATATCAAAGAAGGGGTACATTCCTTGGGTTGGATAGGTCAAAAGGAAGAGATCTAGTGGAAAATCATGATAGTTGTAGGAAGATATCAGTGGGTTGTGAGTTTCAATGAGTTGTGAGTGGTTTGTGAGACGCCACCCTCTTTTGTAGATTACTAGCCTTGGCTTAGGGGGTGACTAGTTGTTGAGATTCAAAATATTCAGTCTATGGTTGGGTGGAACGTCCTTCCCAAACAACTGGTTTCATAACTCTTGTTTAAATATAATTGTTTTATCTTGTTGCTGAGTTATTTACATGTGTTATTGTTGTGCATGAACTCTATGTAAATGAGAATGATTTATATGTTGTTGCAATGAGTTATTTAATTTCATTTCATGTTGATTATTAGCATGTTGTATATTCTTATATTTTATGATTGTAGAAAGTAGAAAAACCTATTTTAATTCGTAGCTGAAATCTACAAAAAATAAACTACCAATAAGATAATTAATTTAGTTAGCAAATATTTTATTTTCATATGTATTCCACATTATAATGTCCCTTGAATGGGCTAGGGTATGTTCCATTATGGTATCACAGCCTCTGGTTCAAACATCGGGCTTGGATGGGTTCAAACCAGAGTGAATTGGTGAAATTCACTATTGCGGATTTGGGGAAAAACAAAGGATTTAAAGAGAAATTCTCAAATCTGTGGGAAAAACCTGAATTTTAATGACTCTGGATTGTTTGAAAAGGTTAATGGAGTAGATCGGTGAAGCTGCATATCGAAATTCGACCTGGAATGGTATAAATTCGAGTTTTAATGGTCGCCTATAGAGTTAGAGGTAGTTTGGTGAATCGATGACTGCGATATCTTTTGATCTCGAAATTGACGACCACTATTCGCTATAATAAATTTAAAAATTTGTAATATTTTGGCTGTTTGGAAGTTTGAATAAATCAACAGTCGTGATTAATTTTCAACGGATGAGGAAATAGATCAGATCGACGACCCAGATTCACCTGGATTTCTGTCAAAATTTTCTAAGTGAGAGGTTAGACAATATAATCCACCTAGAAACAATGGTTAGATTGACAAGTTTGGTGAAGTGTTGGAAATTCACCAAGAGGAAACATTGATAGCTGACGGTTGATGGATGGGATTCGACAGATTTGGATGAAGTTGATACAATCAACTACCATGATTCATTTTGGTTTGAAAAATGGATGAGATCGTTGATCTAGATCAATTGGAGAAATGTTGAAAATTTTCTAAGTGTTAAAGTTCACCAAGAGAAAATCGTCGATGACCGATGGTCGAGTTGATTGAAATGGAAAAGAGTTTGGTTCATCCATAAGACATCTATGACCAACGATGGTCAATAGTCGGGAGTTGGTTGAATCCACCAAATTGTTTCAATCAATGATGGAAATTGTCGATGGCCGATGGGTCAGTGGTCAGGTGTCAATCGATTTGGAGAAGTGTTTTAGATCGGGCAAGAGAAATCATCGATCGTCGATGAGTCGGTGGTCGGGTGTCGACCAATTCGGTAACTTGTTTAGATAATTTTAGAGAATATACCAATGGAAAAGGAAGGGAAGAGGACAATTCCACATCGACATCCATGTGTCATGCCACATCAACATCCACATGTCGTTCCACATCGGTAGTGCCACATCTGGCCAAAATTGGTGGAGGAATCTGCAATTTTTGTAGTGGCCCCTACAAGTGATCTAGGTGGATATCGGTGGCCACCCACCTTTTCCAAATGGCTCAAAACGACTTTCTGGTAATTTTGGCAATTTACTATTTTTAGTAGGTTTTAACTCTTGGGGCCATTTTGAGGGCCTAAATGAAGGTTATTAGAGATCGCGATTCTCAATGATAGTCGAATGCATGATTGAGCCCCCAAAATGAATCTCCTCGATGATACCTTTCCAACGAGCTATCACACGCCTAAAACGGAGATCGTATGCAAAAGTCACGACCCCGGGAAGTTGATGCACCAACTTACCCAAACGGGGCCCACGTGACTTTTGGCGTTTCATCTCCTAGGGTTAGGTTTTTGGATGTCTAGGAATTTTGGCATTCCAGTTTATTGTAAAAGAGCCTTCAGAGCCTCATTGTAACCATCTTCTTGTGAATGCGAGTAGCCGTCACATCTCTTCTCAGAGATAAGCTGCCACCATTCTAGCGAGTCTTTCACTCTGTATTTTTACAGTCTCTGTACATTTCTCTGATTAATAGAAATTGTGTATTAATGTATATCTGTGTTTATGGTTGCATCTCTGATACATTTCTGTTATATTATTGAATATTTTCAATATCTCTGTGCATTTCTTTATTATATCTCTGCTCTCATTTCATGCCGAAAATAATCTGGATCAGTGGTATCAGAGCAGGCTACTCTTGATCGTTTTTCAGTGCATGTCCCCGACAAGGTCCGAGTATAGCAAGTTGGGTCTCGAGCTTGTCTCTCTTGAAGACAATCGCTCTCACACACCCAAGAAACCCTCAATGGCGGAAGAAAAGAAAAATGACGGAGATGACGATCCTATCAATCTGTTGCTTGAGAAAGCTCTCACGCGACAGAGGGACGAATTGATGGAGAATTATGCCCACATCCTTCAACGCCTACCGATAGCATTAGGTGCATCTTCATAAAGAATCCACTTTGGAGGCACCTCGCCTTTCAAGTTACAGGTTAATTTTGATATTCCCGTATCTGAAGGTCAAATAGATGCAGATGCCCTAGATAAATGGTTAAATCTGCTAGAAGGTTATTTCTCTATTCATAATTTTTCCGACAAGGAAAATATCACCTTTGCACTCCTTAAGGCTCTTCCCCATGTCAAACATTGGTGGGAAACTTACTGGGAGCAGAGTTCCACAGAGGATTATGGAATATATGGGGCCGAGCCCACTTGGAAATTTTTGTGGATGCGGTAAAGGAACAGTACTACCCTGTTGGAAACTATGAGGACCAGTACATGAGATGGACCAAATTATGGCAAGAGAAGGGCAAATCAGTTCCAGAGTTCACCGATAACTTCCATACCTTGTGCACCAAGCTGGGTATCAAAGACTCTGAATGACATTTGGTTCTGAAATACCGTGGGGCTCTACACAGATACATCCAAACTGAAATGAATTTTCTGGACATCTCATCACTCGATGCTGCCTATCGATATGCTGTTAAAATCAAGCAGAAATTGAAGCACCAGAAAAAACGGGAGTTCGAGTCTGCAAATCCACAACAACCAAAGTATGACAAAGAAAACCCTAACAAACAGTCTCCCGAAAACCAGTCCAATCCACAGGAAAAGAAGGGTCATGGGAAGACAAAGAAGGACACCGGAAAATGGTGTGATTTCCACAAAATCCCCTAGAAAAACATCGACGAATGTCGCTCAAAATAGTCATTGGTGGCTGAGATCAAAGACAAGGAGCCGAACCCTGATTCAGAATCTGATTCTGAAAATACTGGTAAAAGACAGATCATCGACGCAAACCCCACTGCTATTGTCGCGACCACAAGAATTCAACCAGAAGAACCAACAGATCCAGAAGAGGGGGAGCACCTTTTTCATTCACAGATGTGGGTGAAGGGGACCCCGCTGCATTTTATTGTTGATAGCGAAAGACAGAAGAACCTCATCTCAGCAGAGGTCGTCAAACAGTTGGGATTGTCGACAACACCACACCCGCAACCATACAACGTTGGGTGGCTTCGCCAAGGACAAGATCTTCGTGTCAGCCAGCAGTGTCGATTGCCATACGGCATCCAACCCTTCAAGGATGAGGTATTATGTGATGTTTCCCCACTGGATGACTGTGATGTTCTCTTGGGCCAGCCATATATGTGGAAACGCCATGTTATCTATGAGTCTCGACCCTGTAGTGTCATTATTACTCTGGGGGGTCATCTCTACAGGATACCAGAGGTAGTTCCAACTATTGCCCCACCTAAACAGTGTCGCAAGCTAGTATCTCATACTACAAAATTTATCTTCTCCACAATCTATTCAAAGGGTGAACAGAAGGATACTGCAGCCACCAC
>ML794049.1:139708-182725 GCA_009831015.1 Picea engelmannii
GGAGCGCCTTTTTCATTCACAGATGTGGGTGAAGGGGACCCCGCTGCATTTTATTGTTGATAGCGGAAGCCAGAAGAACCTCATCTCAGCAGAGGTCGTCAAACAGTTGGGATTGTCGACAACACCGCACCCGCAACCATACAACATTGGGTGGCTTCGCCAAGGATGAGATCTTTGTGTCAGCTGGCAGTGTCGATTTCCATACGGCATCCAACCCTTCAAGGATGAGGTATTATGTGATGTTGCCCCACTGGGTGTCTGTGATGTTCTCTTGGGCCAGCCATATATGTGGAAACACCATGCTATCTATGAGTCTCGACCCCGTAGTGTCATTATTACTCTTGGGGGTCATCTCTACAGGATACCAGAGGTAGTTCCAACTATTGCCCCACCTAAACAGTGTCGCAAGCTAGTATCTCATACTACAAAATTTATCTTCTCCACAATCTATTCAAAGGGTGAACAGAAGGATACTGCAGCCACCACAGCTTCGGCCCAAGCACCTTCTATCCAACATAAGCAGGTCGACAAGGTTGCAACAAAGCACAAAGATTCCTTCTACACACAGTCATCTAAAATAGCCAAACTGGTTAAAAAGGTCCAAACCTTCCAGCCAAAGGTTCGTGATAGCCTTCAACAAGCTAAGCAACGCCACATCTCCAGCAAGGCAAGCAGATCACCAAGATTCAGATTCAACAATCGCTTTTCCCTCTCCCCCGGGAAATCAATGCAATGGAGACCATTGCTTCCTAAGGAGGGAGGATTGATCCAGGTGGATATCGATGGCCACCCACCTTTTCCAAATGGCTCAAAACGACTTTCTGGTAATTTTGGCAATTTACTATTTTTAGCAGGTTTTTACTTTCGGGGCCATTTTGAGGGCCTAAATGAACGTTTTTCGAGATTGCGATTCTCAATGATAGCCAAGGTCATGATTGAGCCCCCAAAATGAATCTCCTCGATGATACCTTTCCAACAAGCTATCACACACCTAAAATGGAGATTGTATGCAAAAGTCACGACCCCGAGAAGTTGATGCACCAACTTACCCAAACGGGGACCACATGACTTTTGGCATTTCATCTCCTAGGGTTAGGTTTTTGGATATCTAGGACTTTTGGCATTCCCGTTTATTGTAAAAGGGACTTCAGAGCCTCATTGTAACCATCTTCTTGTGAATGCGAGTAGCCGTCACATCTCTTCTCAGAGATAAGTTGCCACCATTCTAGTGAGTCTTTCACTCTGTATTTTTACAGTCTCTGTACATTTCTCTGATTAATAGAAATCGTGTATTAATGTATATCTTTGTTTATGGTTGCATCACTGATACATTTCTATTATATTATTGAATATCTGCAATATCTTTGTGCATTTCTTTATTATATCTCCGCTCTCATTTCGTGCCGAAAATAATCCGGATCAGTGTTATCAGAGCAGGATGCTCTTGATCATTTTTTTAGTGCATGTCCCCGACGAGGTCCGAGTATAGAAAGTTGGGTCTCGAGCTTGTCTCTCTTGAAGACAATCGCTCTCGCACACCCAAGAAACCCTCAATGGTGGAAGAAAAGAAAAATGATGGAGAAGACGATCCTATCAATCTGTTGCTTGAGCAAGCTCTCACGCGATAGAGGGACGAAATGATGGAGAATTTTGCCCACATCCTTCAACGCCTACCAATAGCATCAGGTGCATCTTCATCAAGCAACCACTTCGGAGGCACCTCGCCTTTCTAGGTACAGGTTAATTTTGATATTCCTTTATTTGAAGGTCATATAGATGCAGATGCCCTAGATAAATGGTTAAATCTGCTAGAAGGTTATTTCTCTGTTCATAATTTTTCCGACAAGGAAAAGATCACCTTTGCACTCCTTAAGGCTCTTCCCCATGTCAAACATTGGTCGGAAAATTACAGGGAGCAGAGTTCCATAGAGGATTATGGAATATATGGGGCCGAGCCCACTTGGGAATTTTTTGTGGATGCGGTAAAGGAACAGTACTACCCTGTTGGCAACTATGAGGACCAGTACATGAGATGGACCACACTACGGAAGAGAAGGGCCAATCAGTTCCGGAGTTCACCGATAACTTCCATACCTTGCACACCAAGCTGGGTATCAAAGACTCTGAACAACATTTGGTTCTGAAATACCGTGGGACTCTACACAGATACATCCAAACTGAAATGAATTTTCTGGACATCTCATCACTCGGTGCGGCCTATCGATATGCTGTTAAAATCGAGCAGAAATTTAAGCACCAGAAAAAACGGGAGTTCGGGTCTACAAATCCACAACAACCAAAGTATGACAAAGACAACCCTAATAAACAGTGTCCCGAAAACCAGTCCAAGCCACAGGAAAAGAAGGGTCACGGGAAGACAAAGAAGGACAACGGAAAACGGTGCGATTTCCACAAAAGCCCCTTGCACAACACCGACGAATTTCGCTCAAAACAGTCATTGGTGGCCGAGATCAAAGACAAGGAGCCGAACCCTGATTCAGAATATGATTATGAAAATGTTGGTAAAAGACAGATCATTGATGCAAACCCCACTTTTATTGTCGCGACTGCAATAATTCAACTAGAAGAACCAACAGATCCAGAAGAGGGGGAGCACCTTTTTCATTCATAGATGTGGGTGAAGGGGACCCCGCTGCATTTTATTGTTGATAGCGGAAGCCAGAAGAACCTCATCTCAGCAGAGGTCGTCAAACAGTTGGGATTGTCGACAACACCACACCTACAACCATACAACATTGGGTTGCTTCGCCAAGGACGAGATCTTCGTGTCAGCCAGTAGTGTCGATTGCCATACGGCATCCAACCCTTCAAGGATGAGGTATTATGTGATGTTGCCCCACTGGATGTCTGTGATGTTCTCTTAGGCCAGCCATATATGTGGAAACGCCATGCTATCTATGAGTCTCGACCCAGTAGTGTCATTATTACTCTGGGGGATCATCTATACAGGATACCAGAGGTAGTTCCAACTACTGCCCCACCTAAACAGTGCCGCAAGCTAGTATCTCATACTACAAAATTTATCTTATCCACAATCTATTCAAAGGGTGAACAGAAGGATACTGCAGCCACCACAGCTTCGACGCAAGCACCTTCTATCCAACAGAAGCAGGTCGACAAGGTTGCAACAAAGCACGAAGATTCCTTCTGCACACAGTCATCTAAAATAGCCAAATTGGTTAAAAAGGTCCAAACCTTCCAGCCAAAGGTTCATGATAGCCTTCAACAAGCTAAGCAACGCCACATCTCCAGCAAGGCAAGCAGATCACCAAGATTTAGATTCAGCAATCGCTTTTCCCTCTCCCCCGGGAACTCAACACAATGGAGACCATTGCTTCCTAAGAAGGGAGGATTGATCTAGGTGGATATCGGTGGCCACCCACCTTTTCCAAATGGCTCAAAATGACTTTCTGGTAATTTTGGCAATTTACTATTTTGAGCAGGTTTTAACTTTCGGGGCCATTTTGAGGGCCTAAATGAAAGTTTTTCGAGATCGCGCTTCTCAATGATAGCGGAAGGCATGATTGATCCACCAAAATGAATCTCCTCGAGGATACCTTTCCAACGATCTATCACACGCGTAAAACGGAGATTGTATGCAAAAGTCACGACCGCGGGAAGTTGATGCACCAACTTACCCAAACAGGGCCCAAATGACTTTTGGTGTTTCATCTCCTAGGGTTAGGTTTCTGGATGTCTAGGAATTTTTCCATTCCGGTTTATTGTAAAAGGGCCTTCAGAGCCTCATTGTAACCATCTTCTTGTGAATGCGAGTAGCCGTCACATCTCTTCTCAGAGATAAGCTGCCACCATTCTAGCGAGTCTTTCACTCTGTATTTTTACAATCTCTGTACATTTCTCTTATTAATAGAAATCGTGTATTACTATATATCTGTGTTTATGGTTGCATCTCTAATACATTTCTATTATATTATTGAATATATGCAATATCTCTGTGCATTTCTTTATTATATCTCCGCTCTCATTTCATGCCGAAAATAATCCGGATCAGTGGTATCAGAGAAGGTTGCACTTGATCGTTTTTTTAGTGCATGTCCCCGACGAGGTCTGAGTATAGAAAGTTGGGTCTCGAGCTTGTCTCTCTTGAAGACAATCGCTCTCGCACACCCAAGAAACCATCAATGGCGGAAGAAAAGAAAAATGACGGAGAAGATGATCCTATCAATCAGTCGCTTGAGCAAGCTCTCACGCGACAGACGGACGAAATGATGGAGAATTTTTCCCACATCCTTCAATGCCTACCGATAGAATCAGGGGCATCTTCATCAAGCAACCACTTTGGAGGCACCTCGCCTTTCAAGGTACAGGTTAATTTTGATATTCCCGTATTTGAAGGTCAAATAGATGTAGATGCCCTAGATAAATGGTTAAATCTGCTAGAAGGTTATTTCTCTGTTCATAATTTTTCCGACAAGGAAAAGATCACATTCGCACTCCTTAAGGCTCTTCCCCATGTCAAACATTGGTGGGAAACTTACTGGGAGAAGAGTTCCACAGAGGATTCTGGAATATATGGGGTCGAGCCCACTTGGGAATTTTTTGTGGATGCGGTAAAGGAACAGTACTACCCTGTTGGCAACTATGAGGACCAGTACATGAGATGGACCACACTACAGAAAGAGAAGGGCCAATCAGTTACAGATTTCACCGATAACTTCCATACCTTGCGCACCAAGCTGGGTATCAAAGACTCTGAATGACATTTGGTTCTGAAATACCATGGGGCTCTACACAGATACATCCAAACTGAAATGAATTTTCTGGACATCTCATCACTCGGTGCTGCCTATCGATACGCTGTTAAAATCGAGCAGAAATTTAAGCACCAGAACAAACGGGAGTTCGAGTCTAAAAATACATAACAACCAAAGTATGACAAAGACAACCCTAACAAACAGTCTCCCAAAAACCAGTCCAAGCCACAGGAAAAGAAGGGTCACGGGAAGACAAAGAAGGACACCGAAAAATGGTGTGATTTCCATAAAATCCCCTGGCACAACACTAACGAATGTCGCTCAAAATAGTCATTGGTGGCCGAGATCAAAGACAAGGAGCCGAACCCTGATTCAGAATTTGATTCTGAAAATACTAGTAAAAGACAGATCATCGACGCAGACCCCACTGCTATTTTCGCGACCGCAACAATTCAACCAGAAGAACCAAGAGATCCAGAAGAGGGGGAGCGCCTTTTTCATTCACAGATGTGGGTGAAGGGAACCCCGCTGCATTTTATTGTTGATAGCGGAAGCCAGAAGAACCTCATCTCAGCAGAGGTCGTCAAACAGTTGGGATTGTCGACAACACCACACCCGTAACCATACAACATTCGGTGGCTTCGCCAAGGACTAGATTTTCGTGTCAGCCAACAGTGTCGATTTCCATACGGCATCCAACCCTTCAAGGATGAGTTATTATGTGATGTTGCCCCACTGGATGTCTGTGATGTTCTCTTGGGCCAGCCATATATGTGGAAATGCCATGCTATCTATAAGTCTCGACCCTGTAGTGTCATTATTACTCTGGGGGGTCATCTCTACAGGATACCAGAGGTAGTTCCAACTACTGCCCCACCTAAACAGTGCCGCAAGGTTGTATCTCATACTACAAAATTTATCTTCTCCATAATCTATTCAAAGGGTGAACAGACGGATATTGCAACCACAACAGCTTCGGCCCAAACACCTTCTATCCAACAGAAGCAGGTCGACAAGGTTGCAACAAAGCACGAAGATTCCTTCTGCACACAGTCATCTAAAATAGCCAAACTGGTTAAAAAGGTCCAAAACTTCCAGCCAAAGGTTCGTGATAGCCTTCAACAAGCTAAGCAATGCCACATCTCCAGCAAGGCAAGCAGATCACCAAGATTCAGATTCAGCAATCTCTTTTCCCTCTCCCTCGGGAACTCAATGCAATGGAGACCATTGCTTCCTAAGGAGGGAGGATTGATCCAGGTGGATATTGGTGGCCACCCACCTTTTCCAAATGGCTCAAAACGACTTTCTGGTAATTTTAGAAATTTACTATTTTTAGCAGGTTTTAACTTTCGGGGCCATTTTGAGGGCCTAAATTAAGTTTTTTCGAGATTGCGGTTCTCAATGATAGTCGAAGGGATGATTGAGCCCCCAAAATGAATCTCCTCGATGGTACCTTTCCAACGAGCTATCACACGCCTAAAACAGAGATCGTATGCAAAAGTCACGACCCCGGGAAGTTGATGCACCAACTTACCCAAACGGGGCCCACATGAATTTTGGTGTTTCATCTCCTAGGGTTAGTTTTTTGGATGTCTAGGACTTTTGGCATTCCCGTTTGTTGTAAAAGGGCCTTCAGAGCCTCATTGTAACCATCTTCTTGTGAATGCGAGTAGCCGTCACATCTATTCTCAGAGATAAGCTGCCACCATTCTAGTGAGTCTTTCACTCTGTATTTTTATAGTCTCTGTACATTTCTCTGATTAATAGAAATCGTGTATTACTGTATATCTGTGTTTATGGTTGCATCTATGATACATTTATGTTATATTATTGAATATCTGCAATATCTCTGTGCATTTCTTTATTGTATCTCCTCTCTCATTTCGTGCCGAAAATAATCCGGATCAACATGGGATTCCTTCCAAGATGCCATTAAAGAACAATACTACCCCATTGGAAGATACGAGGACCAGTACACCAGATGGACCACCCTACCTCAAGAAAGGGACCAGACAGTATTAGACTTCACCAATATTTTCCATACCCTCTACACCAAATTGGGTATAAAAGATTCAGAGCATCATCTAGTGCTCAAATAACATGACTATTTGCATAGATACATTCAAACAAAAACGGATTTCCTGGACATCACCTCATTGGGCACATCTTATAGATACACTATCAAGATCGAGCAAAAATTTAAGTAGAAACGACAAGAGTTTGGATCTACAAACCCCTCATAGCCAAAGCAGGGAAAAGGCAACCCCAACCTACACAGCAGGGGCCCAAGTCATGATGGCCACAACACAAGAAGGGAAACGAGAAGACGAAGAAGGACATGGGAAAATGGTGTGAGTACCATAAAAGTCCTTGGCACAACACTAACGAATGTCGCTCCAAGCAGTCCCTCATGGCCGAGATGAAGACTTCCAAGTCAGAGATTGATTCTGATTCCGAGTCAAATCTTGAAGGAGGGAAGCAAATTATTGATGTTGAATTCAGTGCTATGGTCGCTACCACCAAAGTCTGCCCAAGCAAACCAGAAGAACTAGAGGAAGGGGAATGCCTCTTTCACTCGTAGATGTGGGTCAAGGGGGCTCTGATTCACTTCATTGTCGACAGTGGTAGTTAGAAGAACCTGATTTCAGCAGATGTCATCAAGAAGATGAGCCTTCTAACGACATAACACCCCCAACCCTACACCATTTGATGGCTTCATCAAGGAAGAGATATTTGTGTCAGCCAATAGTGTCGTCTTTCCTATGGCATCAAGCCTTTCAAATATGAGATATTGTGTGATATTTCTCCCCTTGAAGTTTGTGATGTTAGTTTAGGACAACCATATTTGTGGAAGCGTCATCTTCTGTATGAGTCTAGACCTCGCAGTGTTATTATTACTTTGGGTAGACAATTTTACATGATTCCATAGGTGGCACTGCCTACTGCTATTTATTTAATCCTTGCTAAGAAATGTAGTAAGGTCATTTCACAGACCGAGAAGTTCATATTCTTTGTGATTCGTTCTCATAGTAAGAAGAAGGTCACCGCCACATCTGTGGCCTCTACACAACACCTCTCTTTGCAGCAGAAGCAAGTGGACGGGATCGTGGAAGAATACAGAGACATCTTCATCTTACCTACAGGGGTACCGACACACTTCCAAGTCAAGCATCCAATTGATCTGACCCCCGGTGCACCTCTACCTAATGGACTAGTCTATTGATGCTCACTGATGGAGAATGACAAAATCAAGCATCATATCTAAGAGCTTCTTCAAAAGGGGCACATCAGACCCAACTCCTCCCCTTGTGTAAGCCTGATTGTACTAGTGCAGAAAAAGAATGGGACATGGTGACTCTGCATTGATTACAGAGCCTTAAACAAAATCACAGTCATGAACCACTATCCCATTCCCAGGATTGATGACCTTCTTGACCAAATCAAGGGGGAAAAGTTATTCAGCAAGATTGACCTGAAGTCTGGCTACCATCGGGTTCCCATTGAACCAACAGATGTCTGGAAGACAACCTTCAATTCTAAGGAAGGTCTCTACGAATGGCTAGTCATGCCCTTTAGATTAACAAATTCACCATCCAATTTCATGAGGTTGATGGACGATGTATTGAGACCCTTCACCAACTCCTTTGTGGTAGTATATTTTGATGACATCCTCATCTTCAAAAGAACATGGGAGGAGCACATGCTACATATTCAACAGGTTTTGAGCACTCTACGGCAGCACACGATTTATGCCAACTTGGAAAAATGCTCTTTTGGTATGAACAGGGTCCAATACCTAGGCTACATTATTGATGAGCATGGGGTACATATTGATCCAGCTAAGATCCAAGTCATTCATGATTGCCCAACCCCGACCACACTGACTGAGATTCAAAGCTTCTTAGGACTCGCCAATTTTTATCGACGGTTTGTGTTGGGATTCTCCCATATTTCCTGGGCTCTCATCCAGGTGACCAAGGGCAGTGGTAGGTCCAATTTCATATGGGGGAAGGAGAAACAATGAGAATTTGAATATATGAAACATCGTTTGTGCTTAGCTCTCGTACTCTCCTTGCCCGATTTGCAACAACCATTCAAGATTGAGACTGATGCATCTGAATATGCTATGGGTGTATTTCTCACTCAGCATGGGCATCCGATGCCATACCATAGTGAGACACTCTTCGATGATGTCCATAAATACCCCACCTATAACAAGGAAATGTATTCCATTGTACAAGCCTATCGTCAATGGAAACATTACATTCTGGGGACAGAGATGATCATACACAATGATCACAAGCCTCTACAGTTCATACATACATAGGAAAAATTGCAGAACGATCACCATTAGAAGTGGTCCACCTACTTGTAGCAGTTCCATCTCAACATCAAGTATAAGACAAGTATCTCTAAGCGTGTCGTTGACTGCCTTAGTCATCCTCCTCTGGCTGCACTTACCACTGTGCTCCGTTCCTGTGGACATGAAACATTGGAGTGGCCCCAACTTTACTAGCAAGATCCGGACTTCGCCACCACATATCAACTCTTGGGTACATGCGCCAAAGTCACTAATTTTCACATTCAGGACGGACTCTTATGCCACATGGGCCATCTTTGTTTTCCTACAAGTGAGTGGACGAAGCTGATTTGGGAAGCTCACTACAGTCGGGTGACATGACATTTTGGCATGGAGAAAACTATGGCCATCCTTCATAAACATTTTTATTGGCCAAAACTTCGACTGGACGTCAGCAAGTATATCAGATCTTGCACTACCTGCGCCATTGCCAAGACGACCATCAAGAAGCAAGGCTTATACACCCCTTTGCCTATTCCTGAGAAGTCGTGGGAGTCCATCTCCATGGATTAGATGTTTGGTTTGTTGACCACCAAGCACGAAAATGACTGCGTGTGTGTGGTCGTTGATCAATTTTTGAAGATGGCCATCCTCATAGCCTGTAAGAAGACTATCACAGTGACCAATACTGCCAAAATATTCTTTGAACGAGCTTGGGTGCACTTTTGGATACCACAGACCATCATCTCTGACCGAGACATTAGGTTCCTCAACACCTTTTGGGCGAGTCTTTGGTCTCTGTTGGACACCAAGCTCACAAAATCTACTTCTTTCCACCTCCAAATCGATGGAAAAACCAAGGTCATCAATCGGATGATTATGCACTTCCTGTTCATGTACAACTCTAAGCATCCTCGTACATCGGATGAGAGTCTCCCATATGTCCAACACAGTTACAACAGAGCTCTCCATAGTTCCACTGGCCATAGCCCATTTCAGGTGGGTCAGGGATTCCAACCCTTGGGAACCATTGACGTTGTAATTCCTCTTGCCACCGCATAGACAAACTCTTCCCCTGGTCAGTCTACAGTCGACAAAGCCACCAAATTCATTGAGCGGATTCAACACATTCGCCAATAGGTCCAGGTGATTTTGCAGAAATCCAATGCTAAGTACAAGAAACACCATGATAAATACAGGGTACCACACCAGTTTCAGGTTGGCGATAAAGTTTGGTTACATTTGCAAAAGGAGCATCTCACCAGGACCCATTAGAAGCTTCAACCACTTTGTTATGGGCCTTACACTATCACTAAGGTTGTGGCTAGCAATGCTTTTAAGCTCAACAGTCCACCTTTCCTTGGTCTGCATCCAGTATTCAATATGGACCTCCTTCGACCATATTTCCTACCATTATTGGACACCTCTGAGATCGTCGAACACATGACAACAACAGAGCTCAACCCTGACTGCATGGAACAAGCATCCACAGATCCGATAGTGGACACACAGGTCAAGGGCACTTTCCAGCAACAAATCTAGCTTTATCAGGTTGCCAAGGAAGGGAAACTCCTACACCAAGGCAAGTGGCTCACCCGGGGCCAAATCCAACAGAAGTTTCCTCACCTGATGGAGGAACTCAACGCAATGTAGACCATTGCTTCCCAAGGGGGGAGGATTGATCCAGATGGATATTGGTGGCCACCCACCTATTCCAATTGGCTCCTCGTGTCCATTGTTTGTTCAACATGTCTTTTTGTACTTCTTTATAATTGTGAGTTCTACACTTCTAGGGATGTTTGAAGCCTCACACATTCTCCAAGTGGATACGGGTGGCCTCTCATCTAATCCAACTAGCCTATTTTGTATGTTTTCATATAAGCACATCTTGTTGTACTTTCAGGGCTGTTTTGAGGCCCTAAACATTGATTTTTTGACTCACCAAAGTTAGACTATAGATGGATTTAGAGTCTAACGACAAAATGTGTAGTTCTCTGAAAGACCTTTCCAACAGGCTATCACATGCCTAAAACGGAGTTTGTATGCAAAATTTATGACCCTAGGAAGTTGAGGTACCAAATTACACCAACTTACCCATAGGGCCCACACGACTTTTGGTGTTTCACCTTTTAGGGTTAGGTTTTTGGATATCTAGGGTTTTGACATTCATGAGTAATATGAAAAGGGCCTATGGAGCCTCATTGTAATCCATTCTGCTCAGACGGATGCGCGTAGCAGCCACATCTCTTCTCAGAGATAGCTACCACCATTTGAGCAAGTTTCAGTTATGCAATTTTACAGTTTCGACCTATTTCAGTATTTAATAGAAGATATTGTTCACTGAATATTTGTATTATTCTTCGTATCTCTGTGTTTATGGTATTCAGTCTATAATCAGTTCGTTCCGCTCCTAAATCCAGATCACATATGGTATCTGATCTAGGGTTTCAACCCTCAAGGCCTATGGACCTACCTAAATAGGAGAAATTGGACTATCATATTATATCTATTGCATCTATTGCAGAAGAATGATAACTATTTGAACTTGTTAAAATAATATCTCTCCATCACTCCTCTCTGTAGCAACTTCTCTTTTAATCTAAGTTTTTTTTTTTCAATAAAAAAAATAACTTATATTAGTAAATATAAAAGGTTTTTTTTTCAAAAATTACAACTTGTACAGCATTGTACATCTCTTTACCAAAATTCATAAGGCTCTTTAGAACTATTCACATTACACAATAAGTCGAGAATGTTGCCCACTGTTTTGCATATCTATATGAAAAAGATTGCATATCTTTTATGTCCTTCATGTGACTGTAATTTATATAAAAAATATACAAAAGCCAAAACTGTCCTTTTATAAAGTGACTTAAAGATTAATATCAAATCTTTCAAATATTTTAGATTGTCCTTCATATTCCTTTGAAAAGTATATTCCATCTTTATTCAGTAATAGTGATTCCTTAGAAAACCTGTCAGTATTTTTATTATATGATCTGTATATATTTGTGTTTTAAGTTAAGTATTAACCAGACTAGCCTGCTCGGGTTTATATGCCATATACTTCTTTAGAAATTAAAGAGTTGCGATTTCGACGATTTTTGTCTCCACCTGCTCAAAATTTCTTTAACATAGCAGCATTGCAATCTGTATGCAAGTATCAGTAGCATTGTCTAAAAAGGAATAGATCTCGCTCTGAAAAATAGATGTAATGTTATTGGATAGCACGATGAAGGTTTCAGAAATGTGCCTATATAAACCGCACAAACCTTAAGATTTCTTCAGCAACGAGTTGTTCGATCCATGATCGAAGAGGGAGCAGATTTTCATTGTAGGGTTTATGTATGCATTTCATTTCAATGTCCTTGTTATTACCCGAAGAAATAATGAAAAGAGTGGAATTTGGACCGGTGTCTGGTGCAAAGAAATTCTTGGGTTTCTTTGTCGTTCGAGGGAAATGACCTAAATTTTGTAAGAAAATTAATAAGGTCAGGATAAGGGAATAAAGTGATGAAATCGATTCTCCAATTTAAGTGGCTGTAGTTAGATCTGATATGTGATATGTGGTGTAGTTGTTTTGTAGTGGTTTTGGCCCATGAGTTTAATGCTGATGTAATTGTTTATAAATTGGACGAAGGATGATTTTAGGGGTTAAATTTAGTTTTGAACTAATTTTTCAAGGTTTTTCTTAGGTTTGCACAAATTCTATATAATAAAATTATTTTACATACATATTTTTACAAAAATATTGCAGTTGAAACATTAGTAAGATTTACCTAAGTTTTTATATTTTAAAATAATTTTGGATTCCTTTTAAAAAATATGTGTATAACTAGAAGATATCACATCACATCAGATCGATGTTGGTACTCTCAGAGCCATATCAACCCAGGAATTTATACTCTCAGAGCCCTTCAGCGTTGGGAAGGATCTTGGTACCGAAAATTATTATGTACGAGGAAGAACATATTCATTGAGGATCAAGGTAAAGATTTCAGTGTGAGAAATTATTATTTACGTGGAATTATTAATAACGCATGCTGAAGGTTAGTAGTGTTAATATTGATAGGTGCACTAATTGAGAATAGAAATATTGGTGTGAAACAAAACTCTTCTGGTATGCATGTAGAATTATGACCCTGAACTGAACAGGTAATCGATCCTTCGAAGCAAAACACAATCGCCTCAATACGGATAGATAAAGGCCACTGATGGGTAAGTGCCAATGTTGTCAAAAAAATTGCTGACTTATATTCCACATAAGCACATACTCCAAATTTAGAGCAGAAAGTTGTACTGGATAATTTCTGAGCGGTTTTAAGCAGCATTTAATGCTTTACCAGTTATTGATCACAGAAATCCAAAGATAAGGAGATGCAGATCTGAGGATCGAATCACGGCAACAGCAAGTACTGGGTATAAATTATCCAAAGATAAGGAGATGCAGGTCTTAGTGAAACCCCATGTCATATATTATGCGACTGGTTGCATCTGACTTACACTGAATATAATATATACAGAAAATTATTTGAATAAGAAAAGTTACTGAAGGGGCAAAATAGGTTGCCATAGGTTGCCTCCCTACTATTCTCAAGTACATGTGCAATATTCTTGTCTCAAATTGACTTTGAATTGTAAATATCTTGTTCCCTCAATGCTGGATTGCCATCTGGATGAAATTTAGAAGCATCATAAGGCATTGCTTATATGATATCCATAACTCCCTCAAGCGCCACTAAATGTTGGGACACAGTGAATTAAATGTGAGAAAAAATGAATTTTGATTATTCTAATTAAGACTGAGAGGGAATATTTCCATACATTCACAGGTAAGCCACATCCAGGTGAGTGCTCCTCTCAGCTAATTCTTCGTTTGGATAACCTATTTGAATAAGTGTACTTTTGATGAAGATAAAGCAATAGTTTTGAAGATATTGCAGGAAATTCAGGAGGAGAAAGTCCTTAGTTTACAAGAATCTCATAATCACTTTGTGAAGAACTATTGCATTGCAATTCACTATTGCACAGTGGTAGAGTGGTAGATAGAGTATGGAAGATTCAAGGATATGATTAATGGTGAGAGAAAACCAGTACCCAATTGAAGAATGAGGGTATTTTCTTATAGGTCTCTATTAATGAGTTTTGAGGGGAAGTTTCTCCCCTCCACTAGATAATGTTTGGTTGTATGATCAGTTTTGAGATTTTGAGTACATATCATGCTATGTAGCTCATTGAGAATGATAAGACTATTAGGGTTTCTAAAATTGCAAATATGGTATTGAAATTGATGTTGGTAAATTGTAGATTGTTCTTAAGAAGTATGATATGAGTGTTGTTGAGAGGATTGATGGTGTGACTAAAGGATCCTCTCAAACGACATCTCTTGCAGATGATCATAATTTATTTGTATAAGCATCTAAAGTGTTTTTTTTATGGTACCATGGTAAATGCTAGGTAATAAATACTCTTCATAGTTATAAGTTGAATCAGTGAAAATACATACAATATTTTAATAAATAAATTTATAAAGGAAACCGATTAAGGGAAGGAAGGTTTCATCATGTATCGGTTGACAAGATTTCTCTGAAAGTTAAGGAGTCCCAAGTTGTTGCATAGTAGAGAGTGTTGACATGAGGAACGATAGTGGCTTTGTGTTATTTTTAGTTATCTCATAATCGTGTTGATTTTGACAGAATTGGATGTTGAAGTTATAGGGAAGTAGTGGGCTCTTTCTAAATATAAAAGAAAGAGGTTTTTAATGCATAAATTCCAAACATTAAGCTTGTTCAAAGTTTTCAACAAAGTGTCACATTAAGGAATGGAAGTTAAATGAAAAACTTATGAAGTTATGATTGTGGGCAAGTGAAGAAAATTGATTTTGTTGCATGTTCTCCTAACTTTTCTTACTCCTAGGATGTGGAATCTTGAAAAGGGAGAGAGAAGACATTGAATGGATGATTGTCTTTCTACTTGAAGGAGTCATAAAGGTAAACCGTAATCAATGAAATAGAGACCAATGAAAAGGCTAATTTACACTAGGATCATAAGAAAGGCTTACAATAGAGAGTAGGTTACATGGAGTCACTTCCCATTGATTTGTGATCTCAATCATTGTGAATATAGTTAAATACATTTCTATAAATGTGCATTATAGTAAATACATTTGAGTAATGCTATCATAGCTACCCTTAGTCCATGGAAAGTGCCCTCATTGAAGCTAAGGAGTTATAAAGATTTTCTTATTAATGATAGTAGAAATCATTACATGTTGCTCACTTTCAATTATATAAAGCAATCTATGCTAACTAGAAATGATACAATGTTTTTCTAGTTTAGATGTTTTTTTTTGTTGCAGTGACAACAACCTTGTAGTTGGAAAATCATCTAAACATAACCAACTCAAGATCTAAGGAGGGGATGGTGATTCTTGTTGACATTACATTATTACATCAGTGAATATATCTTAGTTGAGATATTGAACATGTGGAAAGGGTACACCTTTATCAAGATCTAGAATTGGAGGAATTGGTTGCTATCATTGGTTATTTATGTAAGAATTTGTAATGGGATACAAGATTCAAGGATGTAACAATGTTGATATTGTTTTTTCTCTTATTGGCATTGTTTTCCTCTTGTTAGAGTGTCAGTTTTGTTGCTAATATAATCCAATGGATATTATATCTATGTGTATACTTCCAATTGTGTTGCTATGAAAATTGATTTGCACCTTGAGATCACAACGTTATAGGTTGTTGTGTTTACTTCATGAGTTAATGGTTACCTATAGCCTCAATGGTTGATCGAGACTTTACCATGGATTGACCATGTAAAGAAAATCAATTACTTAAATCATGATTCACATACTTCTAATTGGTACTATGTTAGAACATAAACAATGGATATTTCATATTGGAGTAGAATCAAAGATGATAGCGATAGTTTCTTTGAGACTCTTCCCTTTGCTATCAAGCATGTGGATATGATCGTTGATGTTGGGTTTATGAAATGAAATAAATGGGAAACTTGGCATCTCATAGGGTGATTATACATACCCCTAAATTTTCATCCCTCTTGTTGAAAGAAGGGAACATGATTGTCAATCAATATCTCAATCAGAACCTAGCACTCATATTATTAATGATCCAACCAAGATTGATAAACTCAACCTAGTATATCCATGGGATAGATGGATGTTTTGATGATAATTTATACTTTAGACATAAATCTAGTATTCACTAAGTGTTATGTAGGCTAGTAAATTTGTTTGTGTTGATAATAACGCTCTTGATAAGTATTTACCCTTTATGATGGTGTTGACAAGATTATCGTTTTCATGATGTTATGTTATTGTGTTGAAAGGATTTTCATTTTCATGATGTTATGTTATATGTGGTTCAATCACTATGTTGAATGAATTATCATTTTTATGATGTTATGTTCAACTACTATGTTGATGCAACATTCTATTGTTATGTATTGAGAAAGATACGTGGAGGTTATATTTCTTATGACAACATCTCCTAATGTGATGAAATCAAGTAAGTTCGTGAAAATATTTATGCTAAGATGTTTCATGACAATGATGTTGTATTCTCATGATGACATGCGAGAGTTAGCACATGGATTCTTATTGAGATGTTGATATTGTGACTAATGCATTGATGGCATGTTGTGAGGTGGTGATTGTTAGGTTATCCACTAGTGGATGAGGGATGGTAGTTATTGTGGCCGAGAGGGACGTTTTATTTGATGATCTCGTGGGAACCCATAATGACAAAGGAGAATATTACAAGTAACAACTTATGGGATGGGGAAAATTCAATCTACTACTTATGCCAATTATCCTTACACCTTCTTTTGGAGTTTTGATGCCGAAGTCCTAAGGAATGGTTGAGCATTGCTCATTGGTGGTGTTGTGGGATTGGACTTCGATGTCTAGGGATGTACTTAGAAGTTGTGGAGGGAATTTAGGTAATACCTTCGATATTCCTGGTGTACATGAGTACTAATTGAGATTCATGCTTGGGAAGATGAGGCTTTGAGCTTCGTGGCTGTGGATAGACCGATAGGCTTTAAGATTGGTTTCAAAAGTTGGGAAGGACAACTAGAGAGTACTTGCGCTTCCCTAGTGTTGTGATATGGACTTTTGATGCTTGTTGTAGTCACTTGGGTGGATTTATACTAGTTCAAAAGAGGGTCTTGTGGAAGGTATAAGAGCTAACAAAGGGTGTTTTGGAGGATGTCACTAGTACATTTGGATGACACCCATCCGATGGATTCTCATCTCACTTTCGTCAAACCCAATTCTAAGCTATTATTGGAACCATTTTCATCGTACTCTCGACAGTAGAACCATCTATCAAAATTGTGACGAATGAAACGGCCACATGGCATTTATGGAGAGGTTTTACGAAACAAATGTTCATTGCATAGAATCTTTTCACCGCCGACACTCACATCACTTTCGATATGATGGTGAATGGGTCTGCCATGTGCAATATTTGATGAAACTGTCGCCAACAACCCACCATCATGGAACCAATGGTGGAGGTGGTTACTATGACGTAGTAGCATGAAGTACCATTGGAAATTTGACGTGCATTCCATAAAACATGTGACTTTATGGATGATGTACCACGTCGGTGTAGAGATGCTCTACGATGCCTAGTCCATCGGTGATCCAATTATGTGGCACACCGAATTCGGTGGATGCACAACACCATGGTTAGAAACTTCCATCGACGTTGTGACACATTAGAGCTCGAAGAATGTGATGAACAATTGTTGGAGTTTTGAGAATGGTATGATAAAATAAAGACAAATTCAAATTGCATTGGATATAGGGAGCATGTTGAGCAAGATGTAGATGGAAATGTTCTCGATATATGATGATATAGACAATTAGGATTAGGGTTTCTATTGTTTCATAAAACCCTAATTCAAGTTGTTTTGAGCATCCACAACAAAAAATGCACACACACTTCCGAAATACATGTTTTGATTTTAAACTGTAATTTACACCCTTGTGCATAAATGCACGCTAAGATTCACTAAAATGCATGCCCATGTCTCAACACCCATGCAATTTGAGTGGTTCAAGTTTATGAGGGTGTCTTAGATAATTTTAGAGTTGTCTACATATTTAGATTTTCATTTGCAAAGATAAAAGTGGTTTTTGCGTAAAAGAGACAAAGTCTACCTTGTAAATTGAGAGACCAAAATAGTAGAAACTGAACTAAGGGAAACACATGCCTATGCTTATATACAACTCAAAATAGATTTATCTAAGTTTTTGGGTGAATTTAATAACATTTTAATTTTTTATATATCATACAAAATGCATTATAAAATGACTAAGGACTTCTACCTTGAACCAAGATTCCAAACTCTTTGAAAAATGGAGGGTAAAACCATCTTACTATAAAATGCATGCCTATGACTAATATAACCTCCAAATTGAGTGGTTCCAATTTTGCATTTTGGATTTTATCATTTTATATCTATTCATACTTTAGTTGTGCATTTTGAAACCAAAAACCGTCTGTTGTGCATAAATTCTAAAATTTTCCTTGTAAATGCAAAAAAATGCATTAAAATGGTTCATGATGAGAAATACATGCCCTAGGAAGAGAAATCCATGTATGGTGTTGTTAATTTACAAGTTAGAAGACTATGGATTTGTTGTAAACCCTAAAGATTGCATACTAGGGTGATTTGTGCTCAAAATTTAGTAAACAGTTGAAATATACATGAATGTTTGGTAACTGTGTACACACACTAACTAAAGTGAAAAACAAGTACTAATGACCTGTTTCCATGATCTCAATGAGGCAGGAGTTTTTACAACCACATCACACATAGGTTAGTTGTTAGTTGTGTTTCCATTGCGAAGACTTGCAAAAATCGTCAAAGAATACAATGTTATATGAATGAATAATAATTAATTAAATAAAAAAAAATATCAACATGTACAAGACTCTAGAAAGACTAAAATGGAATACCTGATTGAGAAAAATATTTGTTTTGATTTTAAACTATAATTTATGTATTTGTGCAAAAATACACGTCATGATTCAAAAAAATGCATGCCCTGGTATTTACACACTTGCAATTTGAGTGATTCAAGTTTAACAGGGTGTCTTAGATAATTTTACACATGTATGCATATTTAGATTTTCATTTTGAAAGATAAAAGTGGTTGTTGTGTAACAGAGGGGAAGTCTACCTTGTAAATTGAGAGACCAAAACAGTAGAAAGTGACCCAATGGAAATACACAACCATGCATCTACATAGCTCCAAATTTAGTTATCTAATTTCACTACATGGAAATTCTACCCACAATTTTGTGAGATGAGTTGCAAATGCTACAACTCTACTGGAATTCATATGGGAAGAGATGTGACAACTATGCCCACATGGAAACTCTTCCCATAGGCTTGTGGCCAGAGTTGGAGATGCTACAACTCTACCCACACACCTATGGGTAGATATGTGTCAACTCTTCCCACATGGAAACTCCGCACATAGACCTCTGGGAAGAGATGTGGAAATTGTGCTCATAGGCCTATGGGGAGAGTTCTAGATGCTACAACTCTACCCACAGAACTCTGGGAAGAGATGTGGCAACTCTTCCTGCAGGCTTGTGGTTAGAGATGTCACAACTCTATGCACAGGTCTATGGGTGAAGTTGTAGAGCCTACAACTATACCCACATGCACGTGGGAAGATCTACAACTCTTCCCTTGGGCCCGTGGGATGAGATTTGGAAACTATGAATGACTTGGATGAATTACCACATTTAAATCGATTTTAGGTGGAAGAAGTTCAAGGTTATTTCACATAAATCACAAAGATCCTCAAGTTCAATTTTGTACCAAATATGTATGACCATAAAAAATAAATATTATTGGTTATATAATATGAAAAATACAAATTCACCATGGGAAACCTATATAATATTTCTATAGATAGTATTTTAAACTAATGCATTCTAGATCATAAAGTATAAGTCATCATTTGGGAGGTGCATGAAAATGAGAGAGGAGGGAATTATGGTGGAATAGAAACTGGTAGGTTGACGTTTCTTTATGTTTGAATGTGGTAGTCGACACAATGTTAAGATGTCATGGAATGTGAAAATAATTGAAACAAGTGTCAACTAGTTGGTCACCCTTATGCCTATAATGAGATTCCATTGCAACCCATTGTGATAGTGTGGATTTTATTAGTAAATAAGACATAATAAATTAGATTGAAAAAACAAACAAATATACAAGTTAATAAAATTTGGAGATCCTTTTAGTCTGAAGTGAACACCCCACATATCCAAAAAAAATCTAACTTGACATCGTTTCCCTAATCTTGTCCTTTCACAAAGTTATTACAAATAACCAAATGATATTTACAAGTTGTCCCACAATACTTTGAACTAAGTTAAATGCACACCCATGCTTCTATATAGTTCCAAATAGAGTTAAATAAGTTTTAGGGTGAATTTAATAGCATTCTAAATATTTATATATCATACGAAGTGATTTATAAAATGACTAAGGACTTCTATCTTGAACCAATATTCCATAATTTTCCCACAATATTTTGAACTAAGGGAAATGCATGTGTGTACTTCTATATAGCTCCAAATAAAGTTATATAAGTTTTGGGGTGAAGTTAATAACATTATAAATATTTATATATCATATAGAGTGCATTATAAAATGACTAAGGACTTCTACCTTGAACCATGATTCTAGATTTTTTGTAAAATGGAGGATAAAACCGTCTTACTGTAAATGCAAGTCTAGGAATCATATGACCTCCAAGTTGAGTGGTTCCAATTGTGTAGTTTGGATTTTATGATTTTACATCTAGTCATACTTCAATTGTGCATTTTAAAACCAAAAACCCTCTCTTATACATAAGTGCTAAAATTTGCCTTGTAAATGCATAAAAATGTATGAAAACGGGGCATGATGAGAAATGCACACCCTAGGAAGAAAAATCATGTATGGTGTTGTTAATTTACAAGTTACGAATTGCAAGCTTGTGGATTTTTTGTAAACCCTAAAGAATGCATACTATGGTGATTTGTACCCAGAATTTAGTAAAGGGTTGAAATATACATGAATGGTTGGCAATTGTGCACACACTAACTAAAATGGAAAAATGAGTACTAACTTCCAACTTCCATGAGATCGATGAGGCAGGAGCTTGTACAACCACATCACACATAAACTAGTTGTTAGTTGCATTTCCATTGCGAAGAGCTCCATAAATCATTAGAGAATAAAAGGCTATATGACTAAATAATAATTAAATAAATAAACAGACATATCAATAAAAACTAGACTCTAGAAAGACTAAAATGGAATACTTGATTGAGAAAAATACTTGTTTTGATTTTAAACTGTAATTTATGCCCTTGTGCAGAAATGAACACCAAACTTCACTAAAATTCACACCCATGTCTCAACGCCCCTATAATTTGAGCTTGCAGTTTGAGTGGTTCAAGTTTCTGAGGGTGTATTATATAATTTTACACCTATCTACATATTTATATTTTAATTTGCAAACATAAAAATGGTTGTTGTGTAAAAGAGGCTTGTAAATTGAGAGACCAAAACAATAGAAAGTGACCTAATGGAAATGCATGCCCATGCTTCTATATAGCTCTAAATTTAGTTATCTAAGTTTGCTACATGGAAACACTGTCCATAGGCCTATGGGTAGAGTTGCATATTCTACAAATATACCGACAATCCTTTGGGAAGAGATGTGGCAACTCTTCCCACTATCCTGTGGGAGGATTTTCATATTGATCCCGGTGGATACTGGTGGCCACCCACTTGTTCCATATTCCAACTGGCTCATCTGGACAATTTTATGTTCAACACGTTTCTCTGTAATGGGGGCATTTATCTTTAATTGTGGGTTTTTCACTTATGGGGTTGTATTGAATCCCTACACAACATCCATATGGATATTGGTGACTGCCCACCTATTCCAACTGGCTTATTTTGGAAATTTTCATGTCAGTACATCTTTCTGTACTTCTAGGGCCATTTTGGGGCTCTAAACAGTGTTTTCTTGGCTTGACATAGTAAAACTACAGATATAGTCATATTTAGATAGCATAATGTTTATTTATCAAAAATACCTTTCCAATGAGCTATCACACACCTAAAATGAAGATCGTATGCAAACGTTATGACCCCAGGAAGTTAATGTACTAACTTACCCCAATGGGGCCCACATGACCTTTGGTGTTTCATTTCCTAGGGTTAGGTTTTTGGATGTCTAGGGTTTTGGAATTCATTTTTATCATAAAAAGGCCTTCATAATGTCATTGTAATCATCTTATTGTGAATGAGTGTAGTCGTCACATCTCTTCTCAAAGATAAAGATGCCACCATTCTAGTGAGTCTTGCACTCTGTATTTTTACAGTCTCTGTACAATTCTTTCATTAATAGAAATCATGTATTGTTGTATCTCTCTGTTTCTGGAATTTTTCATGAGTATTTCATTTCGATATCTCTTCTTTCATTTTGTTTTGAAAATAAAATGGATCAGTGGTATCAGAGCATGTTTCTCTTGATTTTTTTTCAGCACATGTCCTCGACAACGTCCGAGTATATCCAGTTGGGTCTCGATCTTGTCTCTCTTGAGGAAAATCACTCTCTCACACCCATGAAACCCTCAATGGTGGCAACATGTTGCTTGAGCAAGATCTCACATGACAGAGGGATGAAATGATGGAGAATTTTTCACGCATCCTTCAATGCATGTCGATAGAAACATGCGCATATTCATCAAGAGGCCATTTGGAGGAACATCTCCCTTCAAGGTGTAAGTTAATTTTGATATTCCCATATTTGAAGGTCAGATAGATGTAGATGTGCTAGAAAAATGGTTAAATCTATTATAAGTTTATTTCTTTTTTCAAAAAAAATCCAATAGGGAAAATATCACCTTCACACTCCTCAAGGCTCTCCCCCATGTAAAACATTGGTGTGGAACTTACTGGGAAAAAATTTCCGTAGAGGAATCTATAATATATGGGGTCAAACCCACTTGGTGTTTTTTTGTGGATGTGGTCAAGGAACAATACTACCCTGTTGATAACTATGAAGAACATTACATGAGATGGACCACATTGTTGCAAGAGAAGAGACAAACAATGCCAGAGTTCAAAAATACTTTCCATACCTTGCGCACCAAGCTAGGTATCAAATAATATGAGGGACATATGATTATGAAAAAATATGGGGCTCTTCATAGGTACATACAAACATAAATGGATTTCATAAACATTTCATCATTGGGAGATTCCTATCGATTTGTTGTCAAAATCGAGTGAAAATTTAGGCACTAGAACAAATGGGAATATAGGTCTGAAAATCCACAAAAACTAAAGCATGGTAAATAAATCCCAAACCAACAACCTCTAGACAGTCAGTCCAAGACAAGGGACAAGAAGGGTAAAGGAAAGATGAAGAATGAAACTGGAAAGTGGTGCGACTTCCACAAAATCCCCTAACACAACACTGATGAATGCCGCTCAAAACAGTCATTGGTGGCCAAGGTCAAAGACACAGAGCCAAACCCTGATTTGGAATTTGATCCAAAAAATATTGAAAACAAATAGATCTTTGACATAGACCCCACTTATACTGTCACGACCACAACAATTCAACTAGAAGAACCAATAGATCCTGAAGAGGGGGAGAGCCTCTTCCATTCATAGATGTGGGTGAAGGAGACCCCTTTGCATTTCATTGTTGATAATGTCATCCATAAGAACCTCATCTCAATTGAGGTAGTCAAACAATTGAGGTTGTCGAAAACACCACACCTGCAACCATACAACATCGGGTGGCTTCACTAGGGACAATATCTCTATGTTAGCCAACAGTGCCACCTATCCTATGGCATCCAACCCTTCAAGGATGAGATAGTGTGTGATGTTTCCCCTCTTGATGTTTGTGATGTTGTTTTGGGCCAACCATATATGTGGAAAAATCATGTTGTTTATGAGTCTAGACCCCATAGTGTCATTATTACTCTGGGAGGTCATCTCTATAGGATACCATAGGTAGTTCTGGCTATTGTTCCACCAAAATAGTTCTGCAAGGTCATCACTCATACTGCAAAATTTATCCTCTTCATAGTTTGTTCAAAGGGTGTACAAAAGGCCACTACAATCAATGCAACCTCCACACCTTCTATCCAACAAAACCAGATTGCAGAAGATAAAGAAGATATTGATTCTTCACCTATAATGGTGCCTAAACAATGTCTCGTCAAGCTTAGAGAAAACAAGCTGGCGGAACAGATTCAACCCCACCACCAACAAGTTCGGGACAACCTTACATAGTCCAAGCAACACAACTTCTCCAACAAGGCATGCAGCTCACTAAGATTCAAATTTAGAAAACACTTTTCCCTCTTCCCTGGGAACTCAACACAATGGAGACCATTTCTTCCTAAGGGGGGAGGATTGATCCAGGTGGATACTGGTGGCCACCCACCTATTGCATATTCCAATTGGCTCATCTAGACAGTTTTTCAGTTCAACACATTTCTTTGTAATGGGGACATTTATTTTTAATTGTGGGTTCTCCACTTACAGGGATGTCTTGAAGCCCTACACAACATCTAGGTGGATATTGGTGGTTTCCCACCTATTCCAACTGGCTTATTTTGGAATTTTTCATGTCAATACATCTTTCTGTACTTCCAAGGCCGTTTTGGGGATCTAAACAATGTTTTATTGTCTTTACATAGTAAATTTGTAGACATACTGATAGTTTTATGGAATAATGCATAGTTCCCAAAAATACCTTTCCAATGAGATATCACATTCCTAAAACAAAGATAATATGAAAAAGTTACGACCCCATAAAGTTAATGTACTAACTTACCCCAATGGGGCCCACACGACTTTTGGAATTTCATCTCCTAGGGTTAGGTTTTTGGATGTCTAGGGTTTTCAAATTCATGTTTATCATAAAAAGGCCTTCAGAGCTTCATTGTAATAATCTTCTTGCGAATGAGCATAGTCATCACATCTCTTCTCATAGATAAAGCTGCCACCATTCTAGCGAGTCGTGCACTCTATATTTTTACAGTCTTTGTACAATTATTTCATTAATAAAAATAATGTATTGTTGTATATCTCTATTTCTGGAAATTTTCATGAGTATTTGATTGTAATATCTCTTCTTTCATTTTGTTATGAAAATAATCCAGATCACAGATGCTACAAATCTACCCACAAATATGTGGGAATAGATGTGGAAACTTTTCCCGCATGGAAACTCTGCCCATAGACATGTGAGAAGAGATGTGGAAACTCTTCCCATAGGCATGTTGGAAGAGTTGTAGATGCTACAAATGTACCCACAGGCCTCTGGGAAGAGATGTGGCAACTATTCCCATGGGCATGTGGGAAGAGATGTCGTAGCCCTACCCACAGGCTTGTGGGCAGAGTTGTAGATGCTACAACATTACCCACATGCCTATGGGAATATCTACAACTCTTCCCACCAGAATGTGGAAAAATATGTGGTAACTATGGGTACCGTGGATGAATTTCCACATCCAAATCTATTTTGGGTGGAAGCAATTCAAGGTTATTTTACATAAATCACAAAGTTTCTCAAGTCTGGTTCTGTACCAAATATGTATGACCATAAATAATGAATATGATTGGTTATCTACTATGAAAAATACAAGTTCACCATGGTAAACCTATATAATCTTTCCATAGATATTATTTTAAGCTAATGCATTATAGATCATAAAGTATAAGTCATCCTTTCAGAGGCACATGGCAAAGAGATTGGAGAGAATTATAGTGGAACAAAAAGTACTAGGTTTAATTTTATGTATGCTAGATTGTGGTAGTCGACACAATGTTAATATTCCATGGAATATGAAAAGAATTGCAACAAGTGTCAACTAGTTGGTCACCCTTATGCCTGTAATGAGATTCCATTGCAACCCATATGTGATAGTGTGGATTTTATTAGTAAATAAGACATAATAAATTAGATCCAAACAATAAACAAAGATACAAGGTAATAAAATTTAGATATCCTTTTAGTCTAAAGTGAACACCCCACATATCTAGAAAAAATATAACTTAGCTCCATATCCTAACCTTGTCCTTCAGAATACCTGCAGAAATCATCAGACAATAAAAGGTTATATGACTAAATAATAATTAAATAAATAAACATACATATCAATATGTATGAGACTCTCGAAATGCTAAAGTGGAATACCTGGATGGGTTTCTCTTGGTTTCGAGAATAATTTATTCTCTATTGAATATGGCCAACCACATGAAGGTGGAAGCTCATTTGGAACCTCCCCCCCCAACATCACTCTCGATTCCCCATACCCAATATATCTATTGGAAAATAATTGAAAGTAACATAGTACAATTCTGATCCATATGGATTTTGGTGGCCTCCCACCTATTCTAACTGGCTCATTTTGGCAGTTTTTTCCTAGTTTTCGAGTCCCTAAATTGTGGGGCCATTTTAAGGTCCTAAACAACGTTTTTTAGGGCTTGCCACAATCAAAATGACCTTTGATAGATAGTATCAAAATGTGTAGTCCTCATATATACCTTTCCAACGGGATATAGTGTGCCTAAAATGGATATTGTATGCAAAAGTTATGACCCTAGGAAGTTGATGTACTAACTTAACCAAACAGGGCCCACATGACTTTTGGTACTTCATCTCCTAGGGTTAGGTTTTTTAGATGTCTAGGGTTTTTTGAAATTCTTGTTTATTGTAAAAATGCCTTCAAATCCTCATTGTAATCATAGTCTTTCAAATGAGTGCAATCATCACATCTCTTCTCAGAGATAAGCCACCACCATTCTAGCAAGCTTGTTTCCGCTGCATTTTACAGTTTCAGCTTATTTCCTTATTGAACAGAAACCAATTTTATTGTTTATCTATTATTCTGTGTTAATCATATTTTGATAATAATCTGTATTCATTTCTTTCTTCAAATATATTATGGATTAGTGGTATTAGAGTAGTTTGCTCCTTGTCATTCTTAATGCATGTTCCCAACGAGGTCAGGGTACAAAGAATTGGGTCTCGAGCTTGTTTCTCTTGAGGACAAAAGATCTCGTACACCCAAACGAACTCTCATGGCAGAAGAAAATAAATATCATGGGATAGGAGATCCCTTAAAAACATTTCTCAAGGAATCCCTCATGCAAGAGAGGAATGAGGTGATGGATAGTTTTGCGCAAATCCTTCTGCGACTACCAACAAGTGGCACATCTTCCTCAAATGGAGGAATTTCCCCATTCAAGGTACAAATCAACTTCGATATTCCTATATTTGAAGTTTATATAGATGCAGATGCAGTAGAAAAATGGTTGGATCTAATAGAAGGGTATTTCTCTATCCATAACTTCTCGAATAGAGAAAATATTACTTTTTCACTCCTCAAAGCCATCCCCTATGTCAAAGATTGGTGAAAAACTTTTTAGGAGAAAAAGGAACCATAGGAACCCTCATTATTTACAGTCCCAGTCACCTGCGATTCCTTTAGGGATAATATTAAGGAACAATACTACCCTATTGGAAGTTATGATGACCTGTACACAAAATGGACCATGCTGCAGCAGGAAAGAGACCAAGCGGTGCTCGAGTTCACAAATATATTCCATATCTTGAGGACCAAGCTAGGTATCAAATATTTTGAGTGACATCTAGTGTTCAAGTATCGCGGTAGTATGCATAGATACATCTAGGCCAAAATGGAGTTTCTATATATCTCATCCTTGGGCGAGGCCTACTGATATGCCGTCAAAATTGAGCAGAAGCTCAAACAAAAGATGCGAAAATTTGGGCCCGAGAACCCATCACACCAAAATCTAGGAAAGGGAGGCCCCAACCCACAAAAAAATGGACAGAGTAAATATAGACAACCTCGGGACAACCAATCATGGCCATAAGAAAATAAGGACCATGGAAAGACAAAGAAAGATACTGGGAAGTGGCGTGACTTCAATATGATTCCCTGGCATAACATTGTTGATTGTCGCTTGAAGCAGTCACTGGTGGCTGAGGTGAAAGCCTCTGAATCATATGTGGGTTCCGACTCTGATTCAGAACCATAAATGGGGAGACGGATCATTGACACAGAACCTAATGCTACCATTTCTACCACCAAGCTCTATCCCGGTGAACCAGACAAGCCAGAGGAAGGTGAGCTCCTTTTTCATTCACAGATGTGGGTGAAAGGTACGTCACTGCAATTCATCATTGATAGTGGTAGCCAGAAGAACCTCATCTTAGCAGAGGTTTTCAAGTGACTCTCCCTACCGACAATGCTGCACACACATCCTTACATCATCGGATGGCTCCGCCAAGGAAGCAACATCCATGTCAACTAACAATGTTGCCTATCATACGACATCAAGCCCTTCAAAGATGAGGTACTGTGTGATGTTTCCCCTCTTGAAGTTTGTAATTTTCTCTTGGGCCAACCATATTTATGGAAATTCCATGTTGTATATGAGTCCAGGCCTCACAGTTTTATTATTACTTTGAACAAGAAATTGTACAGGATACCCCAGACAGTCCCACCTAGTGCTATTTCCTTGATCTCTGCCAAGCAGTGCATAAAGGTCATCTCTCAGACAGGGAAGTTTTTCTTCTTCATGATTCACTCTCAGAATAAGTAAAAGATCAAAACCATATCTAGGGTCTCTATGGCCGACCTCTCCAAACAATAGAATAAATTGGATAAGGTCATGGAATAATAATCAAATATATTCTCCTCACCTACTGGGATACCTCTGCACTGTCAGGTCAAGAACCCCATCGATCTAACCCCCGACACACTGCTTCCCAATGGGTTAGTCTACTGCCACTCTCTATTAGAGAATGAGGAGATCAAGCAGTAGATCCAAGAACTTCTCCACAAGGGGCACATCCATCCCATATCATCACCTTGAGGGAGCCCAATAGTGATGGTATTGAAGAAATATGGAACTTGGTGACTCTGCATTGATTATCGGGCCCTCAATAAAATCATAGTCAGAAACCGGTACTCGATTCCCATAATCAAAGACCTCCTTTATAAGATCACATGGGCCAAATAATTCAGTAAGATTTATCTGAATTCTGGCTACCACCAGGTCCCGATAGAATAGACAGATGTATGGAAGACCACCTTTAATTCAAAAGTGTTTATGATTGCAGCTATGTGAGAGATTTTCCATATTACAAACCTGTGAGATGTGGATCATTCCAACTATGTGAGATATTCTACAACTTACAAACCTAAGATAAATCCCTTGATAAGGTTGTGTGGCTCCTATATGAGATAGATATGGAATGTAGAGATGACCTCCTCCATTCAGATATTTGAGAATAACTCTAAATGATTCTCCTGTGAGAAAGGCGATCTACAGAGTTGGACATGCTTGTGGCTGAGCACAAGGTGAACGTGTGAAATCCCAAAGTGTTGGGTGCATTATTGTCATAACAAAAATGAAGATGATGTATTATCCTCCTCTGAGCAGAAGAGTTGATGAGAAACTCTAGATAACTCCCATGTGTGTTTCAATGGGAAAGAATATATTTTGAGTGGACGTGCCTATGGACGAGCACAGGTGAGCGTGTGAAGAACTGGTTCTTCTGTGTAATGCAGTGAGACGAAGATATGGAAATCCCTATAGAATTTCCCCTAGTGTATGAGAACTAGTGGGTGTATAAGATCCCTTTCTATATTGTTCAAGATTCAGACCTTCCTGTAACCCTAATTGTAATGTAAAGGGTACAGGTTGGCCCCACCTTAATGTGACTAGTAATTAATGTAAAAGATAATTAATCTAGTTAACATTAATTATATTATAATCTATTGAGGTCGGCCCTATTGTGCCAATAGATACTTATGCTAATAGGTTTAGGTTAGTATAAGTAAAGTTAAATTCCTCTTTGATAAAACATATCTTTCACATGAGTTTGTAAATTTCAGCAAGTACACCTTCTTGGGAAAAGTGCACACCTCTCTTGGGCGCTAGTCTTCTAGGGTTTGAGAACCCTCTTCTGTGCTAGGTCTTATTGGTGGTGAAGCTATTTCTATTTAATAATATAGGAAAGGATATGGATGGGTTTTCTTCCCTTGTTGAGAAGGGTTTCCCATGATACTTCTTGTGTTCTTGTGCATGGTGTTTCTTCTTGTGATATTGGTTGCTGCAACATTATTGTTTATGGTTAAGACAAATGAAAAAATGAAATGAACTACATTCTTAACCTATCTTATTAAAAAATCAACATGGTATCAGAGCATAGGTATTTAAGAACCCATTGCACAAAAAATCAAGGCAAGCCATCCTCTTTTTGCAGAACTGTATGACCCTAATAGGGTTTCCAGACATTTTGTATGACCCTGCTTATTTATCAGTTTCATCTCTAAGTGCTTGGAATTTGGGGCTATTTTTTGCATAGGAGTGTACGTCCTCCTCCAGTGCACCTCTAGAGACTCTCAGAATGAAACTCTGAGCATTTTCAATTTTTGACCCTATGGTTTCTTGGGTTTCACTAATTTATGCATAAATTTTAGTATTAGGGTTTATGGAACTCATTGAAGGAGCTCTTCAGCTCACCAATGTTCTCTCATATTTCGAAGGCTTATTTTTGGAAGTCATAAGTCCAACAAAATCTAAAAGTTCTATCATAGCCTAGCTGATAGGTTTTCTAGCCCAGTTGACAAAGGGTTGTGAATAATCTAAAATTATGATAAACAAAACTATGATGGAAGTTAATCTTGATGGATCAAGCAACTTCAAGTTTCTGGAAGACTCATTGTGGGTAATACAAAAATGTTTCACTATGACATACCTCCTTGATGAAGATGTCAAGAGGAAAAAGTTCAATCAAGAACCATTGGAGAAATCATATCAACACCCCCATGTATGCACTTGTGTGTATATTATGTGTATCATTGTCATGAGGGAAATTTCAGGAGGAAGGAACCTTTTGCTGAAGTCATGTATCCAGAGGAATCTCAGTGCATTCAAAGGAACAACAAACTCAAATTGAAGAATCCGGTTTTGATTGTTGAAATTTTCATTCCTCTAACCTATATTTCTAAAGTTTGCTACATTACAATTTGGTGGTGTAGACGTGACAACAATCCTTAAATTGTTTTAATTCTAGAGATGCACTCATTAGTCTCCTTTAGGAGATATTCTTGTTTTGTTTCCTCTTATTTTCTTGTTCCAGATAGGTTAACAATAAAGGAATATGTTTATCCTTCAGAGGGAGCCACTTGACTCAGAGGGAGTCAAAACTAATTGAGAAAGAGGAAGAATAGAACCATCATTGGGGCAAACAATAATACATGATCAAAATCTTTCTATGATTCTATGAGCAGAAGCATGCATGACACAGTATATGTTCAAAACAAGAGTCTTCACTAGACTTTGAAAAACATAACTCTCGAAGAAGTCTTCACTGGAATGAACCCTGATATTGAACACTTCAGGTTATTTAGGTGCCCAATGTATTTTCATGTACTCAAAGAGAAGTATTCAAATATAGATCCTTTAGACAGAAAGTATACAATGAATCTTCAAAGACATTTAAGATCGACATCCCTGGTCAAAGACAAATTGAGGCAAGCAGGGATGTTTTCCTTGAAGAAGAGATAGTTTTTCAAAAGATCCAAAAAATCTCATACGGAGATTGATAGTAAGACAATACCTTCTCCCCCTTCAACAATTCAAAGGGAGACAAACATTATTCCAGTTGATCTAGTTGCTCCATTTGATATATTCAGAGATATTGCAGTAGGGCATAAAATTCCTACCTAGACTCACTCTGCAATAGGAAGAGAAACTTAAAAGCCTCTGAAGGCACATCCAAAAGAGATTTTCGAGCTATCCTTCAGTCATGATCCACTTCATTGATGTTGAGCCTCCTTTTCTTAGAGAAGCAACAACATAACAAGTATGGAAAGATGCCATAATAGAATAATAACAATATATCTTAAATAATGATGTATAAGTCATTATTCAGGGACCATAAGAGAAGTCTGTAGTAACTTCCAAGTGGATCTATAAGATCAAGAATGCAGTTGATGGAAGTGTCAATAAATAAAAAATGAGATATATAGCCAGAGGTTTCTCACAAATAGAGGGAGTTGTCTATGATGAAACACGTGATCCAGTAAACCTGATACACTTCCATCCGTACTACCATCCATGAGTTGGAAACTATTTCAGATAGATAGATTCTTGATGAGTTTGAATTTCAACAAGAGTGTTGCTAATCCAAACCTATATTATTACAATGTTGGTGGCGAGAGACTGATTTTGATGACTTACTCAGAAAGCCTTGTTGTTGGATACAAGTAATCCTTGATTTCTGAATTTGAGATGAAGAATCTGAGTATGATGCACTACTTCTTGAGACAAGAATTATGACAGAGGACCAATGATATTTTCTTGAGTCAAGGAAAATATACAATGAAAATATTAAACATTTTAGTATGACATAATGCAAAATACATCGTGATGGATTTAAAGAAAAATATTGATGTTTATTTAGATGAGACTGACCCACAACTAATTGGATCATTGAAGTATCTGGTTAACACCAGACTTGATTCATTCCATGCAGTGAATGTGCTTAGTCATTTCATGAGTCAACCAAGACAGACTCACTAGACAACAACAAAACATGTATTGAGATATATATATGAGACACARTTGGATATGGCTTGAKCTATTCCTCTAGTGTGAACTTGATTTTATAGGATATGTCGATTCAGATTGAGTAGAAAGTAAAGTGGRCYAGAAGAGCACATCTGGTTTTTGTTCTACCATGAATGTTTTCATGGTTTCCTGATACAACATGAAACAAAACTTTGTGGCCTTAGGTACCACAGAGAAAAAGTATATAGCATCAAGTGTGTGAAGCAATGTGGCTTCACAAGATTTTGACATATCTACTTGACCATGATATGGATCCTATGATGATAACCACGAGTAGTGTGTAAATCTCCTTGAGAACCTAGTGTTTCCTCATGGATCAAAACACAATGAGATGAAATATCCTTATATCAGAGATATGATGTAGAGGAAAAATCATACACATGAAGTACCTTCCTACACATGAGAAGATTGTAGACATCTTCACCAAACTAGATTAATGAAGAAAGCCTCCCTAGTTGAGAGGGACTGTTGATGACTTGGCACGATGATGAATGCCTCCCTAGTTGAGAGGGAGTGTTGATGATTGCAGCTATGTGAGACATTCTCCAGCTTAAAAACCCGTGAGATGTGGATCATTGCAGCTATGTGAGATATTCTCCAGCTTACAAAACTGAGAGAAATCCACTGAGAAGGGTGTGTGGTTCCTATCTAAGACAAAGATGGAACATAGAGATGACCTCCTCCATTTAGAGAGTTTAGAATAAATCTAGATGATTCTCCTGTGAGAAAGGTGATTGCAGAGTTGGACTTGCATGTGGCTGAGCACAAGGTGAATGTGTGAAATCCCAAAGTGTTGGGTGCATCATCATGAGAACATAAATTAATATGATGTATTATCCTCCTTTGAGAAGAAGATTTGATGAGAAACTCTAGATGACTCCCCTGTGTGATGCAGTGGGAAAGAATATCTATTAAGTGGACATGCATGTGGATGATCACATGTGAACGTGTGAAGAACTGGTTCTTATGTGTAATGTAGTGAGCCAGAGATATGGACATCCCTGTGGAAGTGCCCCTAGTAGATGAACACTAGTCGATGTATAAGATCCCTTTATATATTGTTCAAGAGTCAGACCTTCCTGTAACCCTAATTGTAATGTAAAGGGTACAGGTTGGCCCCACCTTAATGTGACTAGTAATTAATGTAAAAGATAATTAATCTAGTTAATATTAATTGTATTATAAGCTAGTGAGGTCGTCCCTATTGTTCCAATAGACACTTTTGTTGATAGGTTCAAGTTAGTATAATTAAAGGTAAATTCCCCTTTGAGAAAACATATTTTTCACATGAGCTTGTAAATTTCAACAACTACACCTTGGGAAAATTGCACACCTCTCTTGGGCACTAGTCTTCTAGGGATTGAGAACCCTCTTGTGTGCTAGGTCTTATTGGTGGTGAATTTATTTCTCTTGAAGAATATAGCAAAGGATTTGGCTAGGTTTTATTCCCTTGTTGAGAAGGGTTTCCCAGGATACTTCTTGTGTTCTTGTGCATGGTGTTTATTCTTGTGATCTTGGTTGCTGCAACATTATTGTTTATGGTTAAGACAAATAAAAAAATGAAATGAACTAAATGCTTAACCTATCTTATTGAAAAATCAACAAAAGGAAGGTTTTTTGAATGGTTGGTCATGCCCTTCAGTTTGAAAAATGCTCCAGCCACTTTCATTAGGATGATGGATGATATCCTACGACCATTCACCAATACCTTTGTAGTGGTGTATCTAGATGAAATCCTCATTTTCAACAAGACTTAGGTAGAACACTTGTAGCATATTCAACAGGTTTTGCACACCCTGCGGCAGAACCAAATCTATGACAACTTGGAAAAATGCTCCTTCGGCATGGACATGGTTCATTACTTGGGCTACATCGTTGATTAGAATGGTGTACATGTGGATCCAACCAAAATCCAAGTCATGTATGACTGGCCAGCCCCAATCACACTCACTGAGCTTCAAAGCTTCTTGGGCCTTGCCAATTTCTACCACAGGTTCGTGTTGGGATTTTCCCATATTGCATGGGCCCTTAGCCAAGTATCTAGGGGTGGTGGTAAGGAGAAATTTTTGTGGGGACAACACCAACAATAAAAATTTGATTATTTGAAGAAACGCTTGTGCTCAACCCCAATACTTTCACTACTGGACTTGGAACAACCCTTTGATATCGATACAGATGCTTCATACTATGTTGTGGGCATCGTTCTCACTAAGCATAGCCACCCCATGTCCTATCATAGTGATATATTATCATATGTTTTCCGTAAGTAACCTACTTATGACAAATAAATATACTCCATTGTGTAAGCCTGCTGCTAGTGGAGACATTACATTCTTGGGAAAGAGATAGTCATCCACACTAATCATAAGCCACTGTAGTTAATGCACACACAAAAAAAATTGTAGAATGACTGCCATCATATGTGGTCCACATACTTGTAGAAATTCCACCTCAAAATCAAGTATAAAACATGAAGCATCAACCACGTCGTTGATTTCCTCAGCAGACCACCAGTCGCAACACTCACCACAGTGCTAGAATCTTGTGTCCATGAGACTTCTAGATGGCCCCAACTCTATGATACATACCTGAACTTTTCCACCACCTACCAAATGTTGGGCGCAAACACAATTGTCGCTAATTTCCATATTTAGGACAGGACATTGTGCCATTTGGGAAATATATGAGTTCCATCAAGCGAGCGAGTGAAGATGATATGGGAATCCCAATAAATTTGGGTGGAAGGACACTTCAGCGTCGAAAATACAGTGGAAATGTTGCGGAAACATTTCTACTGGCCAAAACTTCAATAGGAGGTTAGCAAGTATATCAGTTCCTGCACTACCGACGCGATTGCCAAAATGACCACTAAGAAAGAGGGCTTGTACACCCCTCTACCTACTCTTGAAAGTCCATGGGAATCCATAACAATAGACTACATGTCGGGCCTTCCATCCACCAAGTGGGGAAATGACTGTGTTTTTGTGGTTGTGGATTGTTTTTCTAAGATGACAATTCTTTCCACCCACAGATTCTTCGGTGACTACCAACAAACGATGCATATTCCTCAAACAGAGGCACCGCCCCCTTCAAGGTACAAATAAGCTTCAATATTCCTATATTTGAAGGTCAGATAGATGGAAATGAGGAAGAAAAATGGTTGAATCTGCTAGAAGGGTTTTTCTCTGTCCATAACTTATTGAATAGAGAAAATATTACTTTTACGCTCCTCAAAGCTGCCCCCCATGTCAAATATTGGTGGGAAAATTTCTGGGAGCAAAAGGAAATAGAGGACCCCTCATTATTTACAGGCCTAGTCACCTGGGAGTTCTTCAGGGATGATATTAAGGAACAATACTACCTCATTGGAAGTTATGACGACCCGTACACAAAATGGACCATGGTGCGACAAGAAAGAGACCAAGCGGAGCTCGAGTTCACAAATATCTTCCATATCTTGTGCACCAAGATGAGTATCAAATATTCTGAGTGACATCTGGTGCTCAAGTATCACGGTGGTCTGCATAGATGCATCCAAGACAAAATGGAGTTTCTAGATATCTCATCCTTGGGCGCAGCCTACCGATATGTCATCAAAATTGAGCAAAAGATCAATCAAAATACATGAAAATTTGGGCCTGGGAAACCCTCATAGAAAATGCCAGGAAAGGGAAAACCCAACCTGCAGAAAAAAGGAAAGAGAAAACATGGACAACCTCACAACAACCAGTCTAGGCCGCAAGAAAATAAGGACCCTGGAAAGACAAAGAAATATATTAGGAAGTGGTGTGACTTCAATCATATCCCCTGACATAAAAATATTGATTTACACTCAAAGAAGTCATTGGTGGCTGAGGTGAAAGCCTCTGAATCAGATGTGATTTCCGACTTTGATTCAGAACCAGAAATGGGGAGACGGATCATTGACGGAGAACCTAGTGCTACCGTTGATACTACCAAGCTCTAGCCCAGTGAACCAGATGAGCTAGAGGAAGGCGAGTGTATTTTTCATTCACATATCTGGTTGAAAGGTATCCCGCTACACTTCATCATTGATAGCAATAGCCAAAATAACCTCATCTTAGCAGAGGTTGTAGAGAAACTCACCCCGCCAAAAATTTTGCACCCCCAAACCTACACCATTGGATGGCTCCACCAAGGAAGCGACATTCACGTCAACCGAAATTGCATCTTGTCATATGACATCAAGCCTTACAAAGATGAGGTATTGTGTGATGTTTCCCCTCTCTAAGTTTGTAATGTTATTTTGGGGCAACCATATTTATGGAAACGTCATTATCTATATGAGTCTAGACCTCACAATGTTATTATTACTTTGAACAAGAAATTGTACAAGATACCCCAACTAGTCCCACCCAATGTTATTTCCTTGATCTCTGCCAAGAATGCAAAAAGGTCATCTCTTAGATAGGGAAGTATGTCTTCTTCATGATTCTCTCTCAGAATGAGCGAAAGATCACAACCACATCTAGGGTCTCTGCGACTGACCTCCTCACACAGCAGAATCAAGTGGACAAGTTAGTTGAAGAATACATAGATATCTTCTCCTCACCTACTAGGGTACCTTTGCACTGTTAGGTCAAGCACCCCATCGATATGACCCCTGGTGCACTGCTTCCCAATGGACCAATATACCACCACTCTCTATTAGAGAATGATGAGATCAAGTGTAATACCCAAGAAATGATCGACAATGGGCACACATGTCCCATCTCATCACCTTGCGGGATCCCAATCATGTTGGTACTGAAGAAATATGGAACTAGGCAACTCTGCATTTATTACCAGGCCCTGAATAAAATCACAGTCAGAAACCAATACATGATTCCCTGAATCGACGACGTCCTTGATCAGCTCATTGGGGCCAAATAATTCAGTAATATTGATGTGAATTTTGGCTACCACCAGGTCCCGGTAGAAAAAACAAATATATGGAAGACCACCTTCAATTCAAAGGAAGGTATTTTTGAATGGTTGGTCATGCCCTTTGGTTTGAAAAATTCTCCAGCCACTTTCATGAGAATGATGGATGATATCCAGTGACCATTCACCAATACCTTTTTTGTGGTGTATCTATATGACATCCTCATTTACAAAAAGACTTGGGAAGAACACTTGCAACATATTCAACAGGTTTTGCACATTCTGTGGCAGCACCATCTCTATGCCAAATTTGAAAAATGCTCCTTCGGCATGGACATAGTACATTATCTGGGATACATCATTGATCAACATGGTGTACATGTGGATTCAACCAAAATCCAACTCATCCATGACTGGCCAACCCCTACCACACTCACTGAGCTTTGGATCTTCTTGCGCCTTGCCAATCTCTACCACTGGTTCGTGTTGGGATTCTCCCATATTGCATGGGCCCTTAGCCAAGTAACCAAGGGTGGTGGTAAGGAAACATTTGTGTGGGGTCAGTACCAACAACAAGTGTTCAATGATTTGAAGAAACACTTGTGCTCAGCCCCAGTACTTTCACTACTCGACCTGCAACAACCCTTTGAGATCAAGATAGATGCTTAATACTATGATGTGCACATCATTCTCACTCAGCACAACCACCCCATGGCATATCATAGTGAGACACTATTAGATGTTGTCCATAAGTACCCTATTTATGACAAATAAATGTACTCTATTGTGCAAGCATGCCACCAGTGGAGACATTACATTCTTGTGAAGGAGACAGTCATCCACACTGATCATAAGCCATTACAGTTAATGAAGACACAAGGCAAATTGAAAAATGACCTCCAATAGAAGTGGTCCACATAGTTGCAACAATTCCACCTCAATATAAAGTATAAAATGGGAAGCACCAACTGCGTCGTTGATTGCCTTAACAGACCACCAATCGTGAAACTCACCATAGTTCTAGAATATTATGACCATGAGACCTCTAGATGGCCCTAACTCTATGAGACAGACCCAAAGTTCACCACCACCTACCAAATGTTGGGTGAAAATGCATTTGTCACTAATTTCCTTATTTAGGATGGGTCGATGTGCCATCTGGGCCATATCTGTGTTCCATCAAGCGAGCAAGTGAAGATGATCTTGGAATCCCACTACATTTGGGTGGAAGGAAACTTCAACATTGAAAATATAGTGGCAATGATGCATACACATTTCTGTTGGCCGAAACTTTGACATGATTTAAGCAAGTATATCAGGTCTTGTACCGCCTGGATGATTTCCCAACTGACCACTAAGAAACAGGGCATGTACACCCCTCTTCCTACTCCTGACAGGCCACGAGAATCCATCTCAATGGACTACATGTTGGGCCTCCCATCCACCAAGAAGGGAAATGACTGTGTTTTGTGGTTGTGGATCACTTTTCTAAGATGACAACTCTGGCCACCCGTAAATCCTTCGACGACTACCAAAAGGTGATGGATCTTCCTCAAATGGAGGCATCGCCCCCTTCAAGGTAAAAATCAACTTCAATATTCCTATATTTGAAGGTCAGATAGACGCAGATGTGGTAGACAAATGGTTGAATCTGCTAGAAGGGTATTTCTCTATCCATAACTTCTTGAATAGAGAAAATATTACTTTTGTTCTCCTCAAAGTCGTCCCCCATGTCAAATATTGGTGGGAAACTTTCTAGGAGAAAAAGGAAACAAAGGAACCCTCATTATTTACAGTCGCAGTCTCCTAGGAGTCCTTCATGGATGATATTAAGGAACAATACTTCCCTGTTGGAAGTTATGACGAACTGTACACAAAATGGACCCCGCTGCGGCAGGAAAGAGACCAAGTGGTGCTCGAGTTCACAAATATCTTCCATATCTTGCGCACCAAGCTGGGTATCAAATATTATCAGTGAAATCTAGTACTGAAGTATCATTGTGGTATTCATAGATACATCCAAGCTGAAATGGAGTTTCTAGATATCTCATCCTTGGGCATGGCCTATCGATATGCCATCAAAATAGAGCATAAAATATGTGGCAATTTGGGCCTAGGAACCCCACACAACAAAATCTAGGAAAGGGCAGCCCCAACTTGTAGAACAAAGGGAAGAGCAAAGGTAGAGAGCCTCATGAAAACTAGTCTAGGATGCAAGCAAATAAGGACCCTGGAAAGACAAAGAAAGATACCAGGAATTCGTTATACTTTAATAAGAGCCCCAGACATAACACTTCTGATTCCTGCTCAAAGAAGTCACTGGTGGATAAGGTGAAAGCCTCTGAATCAGAAGCGAGTTCTGAATTTGAGTCAGAACCATAAATGGGGAGATCGATTATTCACCTAGAACCCATTTCTATCATTGCTACCACCAAGCTCTGGCCCGATGAACCAAACAAACTAGAGGAAGGCGAGCACTTTTTTCATTTACATATTGGGTGAAAGCTACCTTGTTGCACTTCATCATTAATAGCAGTAACCAGAAGAACCTCATATCAGCGGAGGTTGTCAAGTGACTCACCCTGTCGACAATGCTACACCTCCAACCCTACACCATCATATGGCTCTACCAAGGAAGCGACATCCGCGTCAACCAAAAATGTCTCATGTAATACGACATCAACCCCTTCAAAGATGAGGTATTGTGTGATGTTTCCCCTCTCGATGTTTGTAATGTTCTTTTGGGCCTCACAGTCCTCTTATTAAAGTATAACCACTTCCTAAGTCTAATAAGAGTCTATTAAAGTATAACCACTTTAATAAGAGCCCTAAACATATCGGTCTAGGCTTCGCAGTGTTATTATTACTTTGAACAAGAAATTGTACATGATACCTGAGGCAGTCCCACCTAGTGCTATTTTCTTGATTTATGCCAAGCAATGCAAAAAGGTCATCTCTCAGACATTGAAGGTTGTCTTCTTCATGATTCGTTCTCAGAATGAGTGAAAGATTGCAACCACATCCAAGGTATCCACGACCGACCTCTCCACATAGTATAATAAAGTGGATAAGGTCATGGAAGAATACTCAAATATCTTCTCCTCACCTACCAGGGTACCTCTACACTATCAGGTCAGGCATCCCATCGATCTGATCCCTAGCGCAAAGATTCCCAATGGAACAGTCTATCACTTCTCTCTATTAGAGAATGAGGACACCAAGTGATAGATCCTAGAAGTGCTCCAAAAGTGGCACATATGTCCCATCTCATCACCTTTCAGTAGTCCAATCATGCTGGTACTAAAAAAATATGGAACCTGTTGACTCTGCATTGATTACCGAGTCCTGAATAAAATCACAGTCAGAAACTGGTACCTGATTCCCTAAATCAACAACCTCCTTGATCAACTCACAGGGGCCAAATACTTCAATAAGACTGGTCTGAAGTCTGGCTACCACCAGGTCCCAACATAATAGACAGATCTATAGAAGACCGCCTTCAAGTCAAAGGAAGGTATTTTTGAATGGTTGGTCATGCCCTTTGGTTTGAAAAATTCTCCAACCACTTTCATGAGGATGATGGACGATATCCTGTGACCATTCAATAATACTTTTGTAGTGGTGAATCTGGATGACATCTTCAATTACAATAGGACTTGGGAAGAACACTTGCAACATATTCAGTAGGTTCTGCACACCCTACGACAACACTAGCTCTACACCACTTAGGAAAATTTCTCCTTCGTCATGGACGAGGTTCATTACCTAGGCTACATCATTGATCAACATGGCGTACATGTGGATCCAGCTAAAATACAAGTCATTCATGATTGGCCAACCCCAACCACACTCACTGAGCTTTGGATCTTCTCGGGCCTTGCCAATTTATACCGCGGGTTTGTGTTGGGATTGTCCCATATTGCATGGGCCCTCAGCCAAGTAACCAGGGGTGCTAGTAAGGAGAAATTTGAGTGGGCCTGATACCAAAAAAAAGAGTTTGATGATTTGAAGAAACGCTTGTGCTCAACCTTAGTACTTTCACTATCGGACCAACAACTTCCCTTTGAGATCAAGAAAGATGCTTCGAATTATGTTGTGGGTGTCATTCTCACTCAAGACGGCCACCCCATGGCCTATCATAGTGAGACACTATCATATGTTTTCCGTAAGTACCCTACTTACGAAAAATAAATGTACTCCATTGTGAAAGCCTGCTTCCAGTGGAGACATTACATTCTTGGGAGGGAGAAAATCATCCACAATGATCGTCAACCACTTCAGTTAATGCATACATAAGGAAAATTGCAGAATGACCACCATCAGAAGTGGTCCACTTACTTACAACAATTCCACCTCAACATCAAGTATAAAACAAGAAGCACAAACCATGTCATTAATTGCCTCAGCAGAACGCTAGTCGTGACACTCACCACGGTAGTAAACTCTTGCGGACATGAGACCTCTATATGGCACCAACTCTATGAGACAGACCAAGACTTCACTACCACCTACCAAATATTGGGTGCAAATGAAGTTGTCACAAATTTCCATCTTCAGGATGTGTCGTTGTGCTGTTTGGGCCATATCTGTGTTCCATCAAGCGAGCGAGTGAAGATGATATGGGAATCCCACTATATTTGGGTGGGAGGAAAATTTAGCATCGAAAATACATTGTCAATGCTGTAGAAACATTTCTACTAGCCGAAACTTATAAAATAGGTCATAAAGTAGATAAGGTCCTGCACTGCCTATGCCATTTCCAAATCGACCACTAAGAAACAGGTTTTGTACACCCCTCTTACTAATCGTGATAGGCCATCAGAATCCATATCAATGGAGTACATGTCGGGCCTCCTGTCCACCAAGCGGAGCAATGGTTTTGTTTTTGTGGTTGTGGATCTCTTTTCTAAGATGACAATTCTGGTCACCTACAAATCCATCGACGACTACCAATAGGAAACACATCTTCTTCAAATGGAGGTTGTTATCACTCCAAGAAACTCCTTAGGGTTGTAAGATAAGTATGCTTGGTAACTTAAAAATAATGTGAAGGTATGCTTGGAACAATGGGGTCTTTAATGATCAATGTAATAGACAACTCATCACACATCTAAAGAAACAGTGCTTTCAGGAAACAATAATCAGATTAAGTAATTTGAAAGGAGGGGATGAAGAACACTAATCTTGATTTCCAAGTACAACTGAATGTAGGGCTTAATGCAAGATAGAAAGGAATCCTTCACTTCAATTCTATGAGCTCAATAAAGAGATAACAGTCTTCATAAGCTAAAATAAACTGAAATAAAGTACAGAAAGGGAAACATGAATATATCT